>JAVXUM010000030.1:11196447-11209381 GCA_035590655.1 Pouteria glomerata
TTACGAATAAACCTCACTCTAGATCTCCTAAGAGTTTTGGTAAACAAATTAGTAAGTTGACCTTTAGATTTCACATGGCTACTTTTGGTCACATTCTGTAGAATCTTTTTTTTAACAAAATGATAGTCGATCTCAATTTGATAAAAAAAAAAAGAAAAGATAAAAGTGGAGAGATTTTATTATTGGCAACAACCATTATCATAATTAAATATATGTAGTAACCAAATATAGGCACTGTTTGCTGTGTCAAAAAACACAAAAAAAATTCTAAAAAACTCAGAAAATTCTAAAAACTATTCACTTTTAATCTTATTGCACGAATCACAAATTCACAACTTTTCTCACTTTATCTCACTTTTTATCACTCCAAACGCACCCATAGCTCTATGCAATGAAAAAACCAATAAGATGAACAACTATTATCGTAATTGTAAACTTGAGAATAATTTATTGAAGAGTTTGACACACTCAAATGGATTGTCACTATTTGGTATTTATACACGTATAATATACACATACAATAAATACTGTGCAAAAAACCTAGACTAGGTATATATCTTGTAGATACATGAATACTAAATATACTAGATACTTGCACATACATTAATATTTCCCCTCAAGTTGGAGTATATGTATGTTACAAGTTTGTTACGAATAAACCTCACTCTAGATCTCCTAAGAGTTTTGGTAAACAAATTAGTAAGTTGACCTTTAGATTTCACATGACTACTTTTGATCACATTCTGTAGAATCTTTTTTTTAATAAAATGATAGTCGATCTCAATTTGTTCAGTCCCTTCATTGAATACGGGATTAGAGACAATATGAATCGCAGCCTGATTATCACATGGCAATTCCATGGGCTGTTGGTGACAAATTTTCAACTTTTTTAACATGTTTTGTATTCAGATCAACTCACAAGATGTGTCTGTTATGACTCTATACTCTGACTCAGCACTTGATCATGCTATTACGGTTTGCTTTTTACTCTATGAGGGTATTAGATTTTTTCCAACAATGAAACAATATCCAGTCATAGATTGTCTATTTGATGGTGATCCAGTCCACTCTACATCAGTGTACCTATGAATTAAGTTGTCCATTATCTTTGTACAATAAGCCTTTACTTGGTGCACTTTTCAGGTATCTCAAAATCTAGACAACAGCATTCTAATGACTATTACGACGTGATTCTAGGAATTGACTGATCACACGTGGCAAAGGATATATCAGGTTTGGTGACTGTCAAGTAGTTTTAGCTTATCAACCAATCTCTGATACTGACTAGGATCATGCAACTCTTCTTGATCAACAAACAAGTTAGTATTTGGGTTCATTGAAGTTTCCACAGGTTTAGAACCTAACATACCTGTCTCGGTTAAGAAATCAAGAACATACTTTCTTTGAGAGAGAAATAACCATACATGATTGGGCAATTTCAATTCCCAAGAAGTATTTCAATGGTCCAAAATCTTTAGCGCTAAAGTTACTTTGAAGGAACATCTTTAGATTAGCAATACCCTGTGAATCATTACATATTATAACAATGTCATTTATATACACACGGAGCCAAATCCGTCTTTTAGAAGAATGACGATTAAAGACTGAATGATCAACTCCACACCGAACTAGGCTAAATTCAGTGACGACTATGCTGAATCGACCAGACCATGCCTGAGGAGATTGTTTCTGGCCATATAATGATTTCTTCAATTGGCAAACCAACCTAGACTCCCTCTGAGCAATAAACTCAGGAGGTTGTTTAATATATACTTCTTTAGCAAGCTCACCTTGCAAAAATGCATTTTTCACGTCTAGTTGGTGGAGAGACCAATGATAGATTGCAATTAGAGAGAGAATTAGATGAACAGAGATAAGCTTAGCAATAGTAGAAAAGGTCTTAAAGAAGTTCAAACCATAAACTTGGGTTTATCCCTTTGCGACCAAGCGTGCCTTTAACTTGTCCACATTACTGTCAAGATGAACCTTGACAGTATATACCCAACGACAACCAACTGGAGACTTATCAGGAGGAAGAGAAACAAGTTCCTAGGTATTATTAGCTCGAAAAGCAGACATATCATCTTTCATAGCGGAATGCTGCCCAGGGTGAGAAAGTGTTTCAGAAACAGTTTTAGAAATAGAAAATAGAGTTTAAAGATGTAACAAATAAACGATAAGAGGGTTATAATGCATTATGAGATACAAAATGAGAAATATGATGAGAAGTGCAAGAACCTATACCCTTCCAAAGAGCAATAGGAATATCTAAATTACTTATAGGAGTTGGTAGCATGAGAGAAGTGGATGGTGGAGCACCGGAAGCACGAGGTGGAGCAATCACTTCTTGACGCCGAGTGTAGACTTGCAAGTTAGGACGAGAAAAATGACTAGATGAACTCTGAGGAGTATGGTGACTTGTTGAACTAGACTCAACTAGAATAATAGGAAAAGGAAGATTCTCATCAAGGATAGAATGAAGTTGAAACTAAGAAAAAATGGGGTAGACTTAAAGAAAATGACATCTGGATAAACAAAGAATCAGTTAGGAGAAGGACTATTACAATGATACTCCTTTTGCAACCTAGAATACTCTAAAATGTGCACTTACGAGCACATACATCTAATTTATTAATTCCATGTGCAAGCTAATGGACAAATGAAACGCACCCCAAAATCTGAGGTGGAAGAGAAAATAAAGGTTTGTTAAGGAACAACGCAGAATGAGGGGTTAATTATTTGAGAACAGAAGAGGGCATGCGATTGATTAAATAACACGCAGTTAAAACAGTATCACTCTAAAAGATTTTAAGAACATTCATTTGAAAAAGTGGACACCGAGCAATTTCAATAAGATGCAAATTCTTTCTTTCAGCAACTCTATTTTGTGTGGTGTATGAGGATAAGAAGATTGATGAAGCATACTAGAAGGGGTCATGAAATCAACAAGAGGTTTGAAAAAATATTCTTTTGCATTATCATTGCGAAGAATTCGCACAGATACATTAAACCAAGTTTTAATTTCAGCACAGAAAACTTGAAAAATAGAAAACAGCTCAGAACAATATTTCATCAAATAAAGCCATATCTTTCTTGAAAAATCATCCACAAACGTGACAAATTATCGAAACTCCAACTTTGAAGTAACTTGACTAGGATCCCAAACATCTGAATGAATTAATGAAAATAGACTCGATGATCTTTTATTGACTCAGGAAGCAAAAGGTACATGATGATATTTTTCCAACTGATAGGATTCACGATTTAAAGACTGCAGATGATGTAAAGTAGGAATCATGCATTTTAGCCTATTCAAAGATGGATGACCAAGATGACAATGAATTTTTAAAGAGGAAACTATTGCAGGACATGCTTTAGATATCTTGGTATCAAGATAGCAGACTCCTCCAGCTTCATGCCTTTTGCCAATCTTCTCCCTTGTTGTTATATCCTGAATGACAACAAAATTAAGAAAGAAGGTTACTGAACAATTATGGTCTTTGGAAAGTTGATTAACAGACGTAAGATTAAAAGGGAAATAAGAAACATAGAATACTGAAGCTAGAGAAAAAGAAGGGGAAGGAATGACTTTACCAACTTCATTGACTGAGGTAGTTGACCCATTGCCTAAAGTAACTACTGGGAGAGGTAGAAAATTGAACACTAGAAAATAATGAAGATATTCCATACATATAATTAGAGGTACTAGAGTCTATAATCCAAGAATAAGGAGAATGACTGGAGAGAAATGTAATGGTATTACCTTGCTGAATAAAGGAAGAGGAAGGAAGAGAGGCTTAATGAGTTATTTGATACTATAAGAGTCTTGAATTCTCCAGAAAGAGTCAATAGTCTGTGAATGCTTATTGGTAATAGATGGTATGGTAGAGCTACCAATAGGTTTTAACTCCATTGATGTTTTTTAAGAACAGTGGTCCAAAAAGCTGATTAAGGCTTCAAACCCACTAGCGACTTTTGAGGTCACGAGATGATGAAGATGATGGCAGCCGACAAAGATGAGGCCAACAATTTAAATTTGTAAATAGATGCACCCTAAGTGCATGGTGATTGGTTTTAACAATTTTAATTTATAAACAGTGAAGCGCCGGTTGTACCCACAGGGAGAGGCTTAGTGAACTCACAATTCTTTTTCTCTTATTAATAGGTGTCACACAAAAAAAATCAAAGAAAATTGGTTTTAGTTTTGAAAATAAAACTTACCTAGGCATTTCATCAAATACTTGGGAGGTAACAATTAAATCCAATTTTGAAATTTGTGATAGAAAATTTGATGAAACTAAAAATAACTATAAAAAGATTTTGGATCAAACCAATTCAAGCAGTGATTTCTATAGAATTTCAAGGAGAACAATGACCAGTCAATTTGATTGTAAAATCAAGTTTACTTGGTTGAATATCTAGATCAAACACTTTGGTGGTATTTGTTTGCTGGACTCGTAGGTGGGATAGGACTGCTAATCCATGGGCCCCACTCCCATCCAATGTTTGTTTTGTTGCTTGGAATGCCGAACTGCTTGGAAGGCCGGATGATTTATCCTCCACAGCGTGGGATGAGACATCCGGCAGGGGGTGTGGTATTATTTCTATCACACTTCCAGATTTGTTTCTCGCCAATTCTTAAGGTTCAAAATTATTTTCAGTCACATCATATATCAAATTACATCTTTTATCCCACTTTATATCCTACCAACCAAATACCAAAAAAATAATCCCACATAAAAAAAAAAAATCCCATCTTATATCCAATCCAATATATTATTCCCCATCATCCAATCCCTCAAAACAAACACAGCCTTAGAGTGTAATAATCCATATAGAATATATACGAGTTTTAGGTGGCAATCCATATACAAAATCCTTAAAATTGGGTATAAAAATTTCAACTAAGTGACTTTCATAAAATGTATATGAAATATACAATCAAGAGTTAATCTAGTAACATCAACTAGTGGTTTCAAAGGATAAAATAAACTAATCATCATTCATTACAAATCTAAAGGAATTTGAATATTGAAGCACAATTAAGAATAATAGTTGATAAGTTTGGTGACAAAGTTAGGTTTATCTAATTGGAAATTCAAATCAAACACTTAGAGTGCATAATTTATAGAGAGTACATGCAAGTTCTATGTTAGTAATTTACATACAAATCCTTCAAGGAAGTGCATAAAAATTCTAATTAGCAACTTACATATAATTGATATAAACTATACAAATGAGGCTCAATCTAGAATTAACAATTGGTGATTTCAATGAATCCAAACAAATCCACTATCATTCGTAGAGAATTTTCAAGAAAATTTAAACATTGAAAAGTAAAGTACCTTGAAAATCCACATAGATCATCTACTTTCCTTGATTTGAATCCAAGAAAGAGAACTACTCAATCATAGATGAAGAGAAGCTTGAACTTTTATTGAAATTTGACATGTTTAGAAGAGAAATTCAAAAGAAAAATGAAATTTTCTATTCTACCAAAGAAGATCTAAATTCTCTCCCCACAACTATATATCCACTCTATCTCTAACTACGTATATGAATGCCTTGTTTAATCTCATCAATTACCTCGTATTTATAGCAGGACCTAATTGTTTGTAATGACCAAAGAGTCCTTACAATTCATGAAAAATTATAAAATTTGTAGAGGCTCGTATGGTTTGAACCGAGATTCAAACCATTCTTTTATACTTCAGATAAATTTCAAACTTTGAAGTTGGGCTGCTCTTTGTAGTTTGAACCAAGGTTCCAACCATTCTTCCATAGCCAAATTTTGAGAGATTGAGTTGCGTTGCTTTTTTTTGTTCAAACCAAGGTGCGAACCAAGGTTGGTTTGAACCCTGGTTCGAACTATTTCTGGACACTTAGAAAAATTTTGAAGCTTGAAGGTTGCATTGCTACTGTTGTTCGAACCTTAGTGCGATCCAATTATGGTTTGAACCTTGGTTCACACCACGTTCTTTGAAAATTTTTTTGGCTTTTGATGTTTCACCCTTTGTTGCTTGAACCTTGATTCACATCAAACCCTTAATAATTAATTTCCTTGTCCTTTGAAAGCTCTTTTCTTTTTCTTTTTGCCTCACATTTATATGGGACTCTTTCACTTACATTTTTATGTTGAATTATCCTCCAGTTGTCTAGATTTAATTCTTGAAAATTTCAATCACACAAAACACAAATGTATGAGAAATGTGCAATAAAATCAAGTCATAAGTGAATATATATGCAATTAGTACATCAAGAAGTGTATAAAAATGTTCATTGAAAATGTATGTGTTGCTTGCACTTGTAATGCCACTTAAATTGTTAATGTCTAAGTTTGCACTGAAACTTGAGTTTTCTACATTGTTCCTTAGAATCTTTTCTCTCTCCAATGAACATTTGATACTAGGAGTTGCTGCAGTGTGCATTTGATGATTCTCCATAGCTATATATATTTTAGATTACTACTTATGACCTAGGTTTACAATTTGGATCACATGAAATGTTTTGGCAATTATTGTCAGGCTAGGCGAGCTTTACGAGCTTTGAAAGGTTTGGTGAGACTACAAGCTCTTGTTAGGGGCCATGCTGTGAGGAAGCAAGCAGCAATAACTCTTCGATGTATGCAAGCTCTGGTGAGGGTTCAGGCTCGTGTTCGAGCTCGGCGTGTTCGTTTGGCATTGGAAAGTGAAACAATGCCACAAAAACATCAGCAACAACTTGAACATGAGGCTCACGTACGAGAAATTGAGGCAAGAATCCTCAGGATACATTCAATTAAATAGTTTTTCTTTCTTCCTTTTTTCCCCTTTCAATAATATGACAATATTTAAATTTATCCAAAAAAAAAAAATGATAATATTTCATGTTGATGTGGTGCCAATTTATTACTACATTTTGAAAATGTGTTAATCCTTATCCAATGTAATTTTTTGTTGTTATTGTTATTTTTCAAACATGTTCATAGCAGCAACCAATCTATCAAATTTTCATTTTGTTTCAATTATAATATACCCAACAACATAAGCGATAAATTGAACTACTATTGCTGTCTGGACTAAAGATTGAAAATACTGTATATTTTTGTTTTTTGACTCCATTCCTCACATGAAGATACTTGAGACTTGTGTTTCTTTTGTTTCTTTCTTTCTTTTTCTAATAATGTTATTTTTTTCTCCCTAATTCCTTTTCTCCAATTTGCATCACATTTTGAGTGTCCTTTTACAAACATTATCCAATCATTTCGGTACATGTGGTGCATGTGAGGTAGCCTTATTTTTTTATTCTTGAATGGTGAATAGTCTAGGCAAAAAATACAAATCAGTCTCAATGTATGAGGTTGATTATGGTTTGCATAAATGGCTTTGGAAGGAATTACCCTAGAAGAAAGCATGGTTTGATTATTTCATCTTTTTGGCATGGGGAATCTCTTTATGTAAAACAGTTCCTATTTGAGGATCAGGAACTTGTACGGACTAAAGATAGGAGTTGCTTGGTTTGATTTTTTGTGATCATTAAAATTTTACTTACAACAAACGAGTTTTGTATCAAATGCTGTTGATGGTTGGAATGTGTTAAACTGAAGATTGCTGAAGGAGAGTGTTTAGAATCAGGAAATACAAATGATATTTGAAGTGTGTGAAATGGCCATTGTGGACCTGTGCTTGTGTAAAAATCCCGTGTGTGTTCTCTGGATTGAACAACAAGAAATGTTGAAACGCTATTTTACAAATAGTAATAAGAAGCGTTTTCTGTATTAATTTGGGTGATTTTAACTTTCTTCCTATACATGTTAAATGCTGCACATTGCATCTGATGTTGGTGCAGGAAGGGTGGTGTGATAGTGTAGGATCCGTCAAGGAAATTCAAGCCAAGTTGTTAAAGAGGCAGGAGGCAGCAGCCAAGCGTGAGAGGGCTATGGCCTATGCTTTGGCTCATCAGGTACGTAATAATCAGGTAGTTGCTGGAAGCATCAAGTAGAAAATCTTGTTTTTAATGTGAGGTGATTAGCGGCTTTAAATCAGAAAATGAGGTCCAGACCAGGGGAATGGGGAAGACGGGAAAAAATATAGATGGTAATGCATCTTTATTTCAACTTAGTCTCTTATAGCTGTGATTTTTATGTGATATGGTACTAGGCTTTGAAAGGGCGGCCTTGGAGTAATGGTACGGGCCATGGGTTTATGATATAGAACAATGTAGATTAAAGCAAATAAATGCAGAAGAAGAAGAAAAGATTAAGAGAAGCAGCCAAGAAGAAGCAGAGAAGAAGAAGAAGAAGAAGAAGGGAGAAAGAAGCCGTAGAGGAGAAGAAATCAATTAGTATCATTTATTCAATAATCCTCCTATTAACCCTAATTAGTGTTTAAATAATAAACTTCTAAAATTCATAGGCCGAAACTCAAAAGGCTAATAATAAACTCAATACTAATAAGGCTCAAAACAAATTGGTCTAATTAACCTCTAATAAAATAAACTCAATATTAATAAAGGCTAAAACAATGGGTCCAAATAATAAATAAAATAATAATAATAAGAAATTGTTGGAATGTACAGCTGTGATATATTCTTTATTAGGAAGCAAATTAGCTGTAAATATTTAATTAGGGGAACTAAGGAAAGGTGAATGGGCTAGAATCACTCAAATTAGGGGATTGATTGAGAGATTGATTAGGATTGATTAGTTTCTATTTTTTGACAGTTAATTTCCTATTATATTCTAGGAAGTAGCCTATAAATTGTGATGTATCAATCTTTCTGGAAAATAAGGAAAA
The DNA here is from genome assembly GCA_035590655.1 of Pouteria glomerata. Taxonomy (NCBI): domain Eukaryota; kingdom Viridiplantae; phylum Streptophyta; class Magnoliopsida; order Ericales; family Sapotaceae; genus Pouteria; species Pouteria glomerata. The sequence goes on from JAVXUM010000030.1 coordinate 11,205,222, forward strand.
ACATTTTATTTTTCATTCTCTATTGTCGACAGAAATAAATCTATAGATTGATGTTCTCATCAACTCTTTTGGGCTGAGAACTCGACTTCGTCGATTTGAAAACTTGCGCACTAGTATTTGGTTGCATTTTGCACTTGGTGAGACATCTTCAGAGCTAAAGGAAAATGAGGTTCTCAACATTGAACATAGATGGATGGTGCTAAAGAGGTGGAGGAACGAGAATTGGCATGAAAATATCGCCATAACCTGCAAACAATATTTGAAGCCCAAAGATTCCTCAACAAGGTAACGAGTTCTCTACATTGCAAATTACGACAAAACTCATATCACATGACAATGTGAAAACAATTGCAGTGGGTACAAGATTGAAAGGATATACAATGGTTCAATATCTTTGGCATTCAAATTTTAGTAGGACGATATGGGATAGTAAATAGGTAATGCAGAAATCATCGAGTTACATCCATTAAAGTCTTTACTCCAATCAAAAATATCAATAGGAAATTTATAGTAACTATTACTCAGTTTAGTTTTCCATTTAATATCAGTATTATCGAAAAGAGTTGGAATACATAGTCGAGAGTAAATGGCGAGTGATGATGTAACTGAACTTGTCAAATTAGAATCCCTCGAAGACGAATGAATGGAAGGAAACTCAATAATATCGATAGAATAGTGATAAGACATACTGCACACAACTAGCAAGAAAAACTGTTCAATGTATGCAAGAACGTCTGTTATGTATTGGAAGTGAGGACTCATGCAATTGAATGATCTCACGAAAGAATAACTTGGGCATGGACTCAAAGAACTCCCAACTGATAAGGTCAATAAATAAAGTTTTTGAGATGTTTAAATAATATTCCCCAAACAAAAAACCATCACCAATGATAAAGTCTATGCAATCTCGACGGTCATTATTCATGGTATCCTCAAATAAACCGACAAAATCAAGACAATATGATGGTGGAATCAATTCAATCACTTTGGACACATTTTGAAGATTTGGTGACTCGTCATGATCAAATGTCAAAAGAGGAGAATCCATAAGAGAATCACAAGTGTCAACAGAAATAATAGGGGCGCTCTGTTCAGGAGATGGACATTGTAACTCAATGGTTTGTATAGGGCACTTTGACTCTGATATAGATTCAAAGGACTCAAATTCAAAATATTTTTCAATCTCTAAGGCCTCATTTGGTTTGTTTTTCTATTTTCTGTTTTCTGTTTTTTTTTTTTTTATTTTCTGTTTTGGTCTCATTTTTCATTTTAAGCTTTTGAAAATAAGAAAAACAATTTAAAGGGCATTTGGTCACTTGCATTTTCAAACTTTGTTTTAGAAAACAGATAATGAGTTTACACATAAAATGAAAAATGGCAAAAAATCATTTTGAGTATTTTTAACTCAAAATAAGAAAAACATAATATTTTTTGTTATCTTGTTTTGAAATTTTTAGAACATAAAGCACATAAAATAGAAAATAGAAAATAAAAAACAAAAATCAAACTAAATGCCACCTAAAGCTTTGGAGTAGCTTCATTCAAGGGCTTTTGAGTGTCTGCCTGAACCTTCTCACGGATGCAAGGCTCTAGCTCAAGGACAAATCTACTGATGGCAAAAAGCTCATTTCGAAAGTTAGACAACTTTCTAAGAGTTTTAAATTGATCAAAATACTCATCAACAAAAGCACGCTCCTGTTTAAGACACATTAACTGAGATCGTGCTTTATTTATAAAACTTTTAGGAACAAATCGATTGCTCAAAATTTGTTTCATCACGGCCCATCGAGTAACAGGTCTATGGTATAACTCGACTGTTTTCCTATACTTTCTAGCATAATTGGTTAATCTTGCTTTGGCCAAACGAATATATTGGTCGTCAAATAGGTCGTTGTAGTAAAAAATGTACTCAATATCATCTATCCAATCAATAAACTCATGAGGATCAATAGTGCCACTAAAATAAGAAGGATCTTTGACATAAGTTTACGAATAAAATGAAGTCCTGTCTTATTTACTCCAATATGATTGATTTTCAAAATTCATGATATAAGGACATAAATGATTTTTTTTTTTCAAATGCTGATATAAAAGAAAACTGAAAAAGAGCAATAAAAATATCAAATCTTAATATGCTTAAAATAGGAATGGCGAATGTAATAAATGAAACTCAACAAATAAATTAGGCAAGCAATGGATGATTTTTTTTTTTTTTTTTTTCGATGGGGAACAATTAACTAATTCAAAGGGACTAAGAACTAGGATAAATGAAACAAATGGGCAAGGTTTTAGTTCAAATTTTTATGCGATTCACACTACCATTTGATATAAGCATTTATCATAGTTATTTTTTTTTTTTGAGATTTATCCAAACCCAGCAAACCAATGATAGAGAGAATCCAAATGTTTGCTCTAAACTATGTGAAGTGCCCACTTTTGACACTATAAAATTCATTTTTTTTTTAAATCAGAACATTGTTGGGCTACCGAGGGACCACTGGATATTCGCCAGAAGATCGCCGGAGGGAGGCTACGCTGATGGTGATGCTTGTCGTAATTGATTGTTACCAAAAATTTACAAAAGTGGATTTATTAAGTTGTCGACATTACGCAAAGGGTTAGAGTTTTGGACTACGATGACAGCTGGATTTTGGACTATAATGGTGGCTATGGTTTGGGATTCTCGACAGTGAATAAAATTCTAATTTGAGAAAGATTTATTGATCGATGTTTTATTCTGATACCAAAGTTGATGTAGAACAGCGTAGATTAAAGTAGATAAATAAAGAAGAAGAAGAGAAGATTAAGAGAAGAAGCTAAGAAGAAGAAGAAGAAGAAGAAGAAGCTGTAGAGGAGAAGAAATCAATCAATATCATTCATTCAATAATCTTCCTATTAACACTAATTAGGGTTTAAATAATAAACGTCTAAAATCCATAGGCCGAAACTCAAAAGGCACCTAATAAAAATAAACTTAATACTAATAAAGCTCAAAACAAATGGGTCTAAATAACCTCTAATAAAATAAACTGAATATTAATAAAGGTCAAAACAAACGAGTCCAAATAATAAATCAAATAATAATAAAAAGAAATAAATCTATGGACTGCTGTCCTCATTAGTTCAGATATTGGAAATAACCTCTTTACAAGAAAGAGCGAGGTTGGGAGTCTCTTGCCTTGGGTTGCTCTTCTATGGTACTAAGTGATGTGAAATCAAAAAGAAATTAAACCAATAAGAGAAGAAAATAGCCAGGGAGAGAAGAACACAAGAGCAAGAGGAGAAAACAACTCTTAAGCTGCATTTTTTCCAAATATTCAATCATCACCCAGAAAAAAAAAAAAAAGTCATCCTAGCATTTATATAGGCAAAACTAGGTAGACTAGGAGTCGTCTTGAACAGACCAAGAGACTGACTCCTAGAATAATTAAAAATCAGCGTAAATAAAAACACTCATAAACAAAATACAATGCATTTCCTAGAACAATTCAGATGGCCCATCGCTAATCTTTTAAAATACTATATTATGTTGTACAAATCATGTTTCTGGAAGGTTTAGTAAATTGTACAAATTTTTCCAAGTTTGGTCCAATGCATGCTTAAAGCTTGATGTGGTATCTTTGCATTCACCATGGATGTGTCTGATTTGCATAATTATTTCAATATCATAATGGTTTGATTCCCTTTATTTATTTATTTATTTTTTTCTGGGCTCCTTGACAATTGATTCTTGCTTCTTGGTAATGGTTTTTGGATTGGTGGCATGTTGCTGAAGTTCAGAAGATCTTGAGGAAAGCCTGTTGACAAGTTATTTATAATTGTTATTATTAGATTCTGGTGAAGTTGAGCTTGTGCGAATAGAATGAAGACCTGCTACTGTGTATTTGAAGGGGTGGATTTTGGAATTATCTAAAATTATTGAGCTATGGCCAGGCATGTAAAATGGGTCGACTGTGACCTGACTTAGAACAGCTCGGTTTGCCCTTGACCCTAGTTGCCCCAGCAAAAACCGGGTTGGGTCAGGTTAAAAATATATATGATCTTGCCCCATTGACTTTATGTATTTTTAAATATTTTTTTAAACCTATTTTTTACAATTTTCTAAAATAAATTAATTATAACTTGAATATAAATAAAATAATTAACCAATTGGTCTTAGA
>JAVXUM010000030.1:11219173-11229520 GCA_035590655.1 Pouteria glomerata
ATAACTTTCTAGTTTTAAGTTACTTATTTTCATAGCCTTGAAATGAAATGCAGCATATTTAGGATACATAGCCGCCTGCTACTTTGTTACTAGGAAAAATTTAGAAGCAGTGCATCACATTATTTGTCATCTCATTAATAATAAGATTTAAAGAAAAAAAAAATCCTTGATTAAATGAAGCGGGCCCTCGACACGCAGAATCTTGCTAGTATGCCCCGTCAAGTAAAATAGTCGAGAAATAACATTCACCTTTTGGAGTATCCTCAATTATTAACAATTTTTTATTTGATCTAGATTACACTGTTTACAATATTGAGCTAATCTTGAATCTAGATAGAGAGTGAACATGGCTCTGATACTCCTTTCATTTGTGTTTCACAAGTTGAATTCCTTAACCCAAAAGGAGGTGAGATTGCTTTGGGAGTTGACAAGGAGACGAAAAATACCTAATAATCTCTCCCTTATGATAATTTTATGTCAAAACTATCAAAATTAAAAATTGTACTTTCTAATTGAGAATGATAGAATTCCCCTCAATGCATCACCAATATTTATTCTATCAAATCCTAAATAAAGATAAGATTGACCAAACTCTAGAATAAAATTACAATTTTTCATCCATGCAATTATTATAATGAAAATTTTAAATAATTATAATACCTTGGCTTTAAAATAATAAATAATAAAATGTTAAATTAATTAAAATGGTTTCTAATTTTAAGTGAAACTCAACCAATTGACAACATAAATATTTTATAATTTGATTATATAGGATTACATAATAAAGATTTACTTATAATTCATAAATTGTAAACAATGAAAATTAAAGCAATTAAAATAGTTACTAATTTTAAATAAACATTAGCGATTAAAATCCTTATATATCTATATAGATATGGACAACAAAAAATTGTGGCACGTTAAAAAAAAAAATGAGATAAAAATGAAACGTCAATCTCTTGTTTTTTTTTCATAAATTAGTAGAAATGATTTCATTATTTAGTATTATACTAGAGTAACCAAAAGTTCCAGTAACAATAATTAAACACTATATTTTTTTTAAGCAAATAAGAAAAAGATATAAAAAAAAAAGAAAAATATATAAAAAAAGGATTAAAATGTACCTAATATGGCCTTTATTATTGTGAGGGCACTGTTTTCTAACTTCTGTCATCTTAAGCCATTTCAAAAACTATACACTAACCAAAAGAGTTAATTCTAATTTGAAAAAAGAAACTATAGGAAAAAATGATAAAAAAAAAAAAAAAGAATAGATAAATTGAGAATTAAATAAATGTATGGCTACTTTAGTAATGGCGACAGTTGGATCAATCAGTACAATGGGTCTTGATCAAGCTTTGAAACTATAGTAGATGACAACTCTACGTGAGAAAAACAAATAATATCTATTAGTCGTCCCGACAATTCGTCCACTGTATTTGCCTATGAACAAAAATGATAATATGCATACCACTTCAATAACTCAAGTTAAATGGCAGAAACTATAAATTTCCATTGTTAAAAGTAATATAATCAATATAATCAGGATTATTTATAAAATCAATAATTATTAATATGTCAGTTAGCATATTATTATGAAATTAATTAAAATGATTGATTGATTATATTTGATATAGTTCTTTTGTACTACCTAATCACTTCTCTCTGTAAATAGAGATTTTTTGCAAAGTTCAAATCAAACAAATAATAATATATAGACTTTACAGAAAGTAGATGCAGATCACTGGCCAAAGCATGGTAAAATCATGTCTATATTATTTTTTTGTTTCCCCATTTTATTCATAATTTCTACACCAATAGCGCAAATGAACTTCCATCCACCCTCTCAAAAAAGGATTGTATAATTATTTTCTTTTAGAAAGGATAGTGGAAAGAGAGAGTCCAAGTCTATTACTAAGCTTCTTACTGTAATTCCATTCTCCCTCAAAAATTTGAATCATCATAACTTACAATATACACAAATACACACCTGTACAAGGAAAGTCAGGTCAATAACAAGTGTTGTCATCTCCAATCACAAGCCCCAAAATACCATTGGTCACAGCATGAGAACCAATGTCAATATCAATCTACTAAAAAACAAAAAAAAAACTCAAAAAGAACAAATAGCAACGTTAAAATTAGAATTTTGTCTCGTCAATCCTTGTATAGGTAACTAGGTAACTTCCAATGTAAAGGAGGAACAACAATTGTATCACTTCCAAGTACGTAAGACCACGGATATAGTTGTAATGAATTGTTTTCCCTAACAAAACACGACGTGCTTCCAATGCTTTGATGCACAATCCATGAGCCCTACATGAGTGCCAACTTAGTTAAAAAAAACCCACAAGATAATGAGTTAAAATCACAGAAAAAAAAAAAAGAGAGAGAGAGAGATTTATTAGGAACACAAAGGGTACGACTACCTGTTGATAGAAAAATAAGTATTGAATAATAAAATTGACTCTCTTCCTAATATCTTAAACTATTAGATGATATGGTAGGCTAATAGTCTAATATAGTATTCTATCACTCAAAAAAAAAAAAAAAAAATCAATTGTTTCTGCGCATTTTGTCCTTTTAAAATAAAAAGTGTTACTTGAAGAGGCATGTTGAGACAAAAATAAGTCAGTATAAGTAATTATAATTCTCCTCTACTAGCAACTTAAATTTTTATGGAGAATGTTGGCTAACAATCTTACAAAATTTGCAAAACATATTTATTTCAACACATCAATTGATCTGATACTTGCATCAGCTCATGACGTGCACCCACTTGTGACATCACATAGACCTCGTAATGACTGGGAGCCTATCTCCAAGTGATTCTAAGACTACACATCGATTGTCGACCAGGACTAATACAAATTGTCTAGTCCAAATTACAACCAGTGTACCTCAGCGATGAAGAAGATTGGGCAGCACTCTGCAACGTCTAAGACCTCACATCAAATTTTGGTGGGTTCAGATTCCCAAAACACTTCCTAATATAACAAAATTATTTTTCTTACTGTAATAATATCGTCATACAAATTTGTCAATTTTGTCAAATGAAGTTTGGAATGTTTCCGTTTCTTAAAAAGAAAGAAACAAAGAAATAAAGATGTTACAACTTGAATAACTAATTTTGCAAAGCTAGAAAAAGAAAACACAAGAAACCAATGTCATTGAAACTAGCAAAGACAGCACCAATTATCAACCCTATGTTTTTTAGGGTTATTTTGCCGCGTGAGACAAAGAAAACATGAGAAACCAATATTACTTAAACTAGTAGAGACATCAACAATTACCAGCCCTACAGTTTTTAGGGTAATGTATAAATGTTTGCTATCTCATTACAAATTTCAATTAGAATTGCATTCTTTAACATAATGTCATCAAAAAATCTTTACATCCTTATAATAGTATTAATTTGGTTTTAGAATTGAGATTATCTCATGAAAAATTTCTCTCCATCTTGTGATTGCAGAAAAAGTCATGCATGGAAGATGATCCCATAAAACTTCATTAAATATCAATTACTGGACCACAAAGGTAACATTTGGAAAGTCCTTACAACTCTCCTAATAATACAAGCAATACCCTAAAACTTAGAACGGCTGGAACGCCTTATTAGTGACCACTTCGCAGTGGCTTCCTTCCGGCAATTCCCTAAGGGCATTTGGAAGAGGCGGTGGTTGATACCCTTAAACACCAAATATGCATTTCTTCTTCTTCTTGGTGTGTTCTATTCTAGCAACTGAGAATCATGAGATGAACCAGAACATAAAAGTAAGAGAAATAATAGTTGACAAGTGGAGACAAACTATGCCGAGCACGGGCATGGTCCAGTAGAATATCATTTATCCCAGCAGAGTGTGTAATATGGAAGGGGTTGGCCCATAATTATTCGAAAAGGTACAGCTCGGGAAAACGTGCACAAAAACATGTGTTAGTCTTAGGAACCACTAATAGAAAAATGCCTGCTGACTACGGCACAAAGCAATAGTTAAAAATTAAGAAGCTGTGGCTTTATGACATTGGCTACCACCTAACTACGGTTCGTCAACAACAGTGGTTTTTACTAAATAGTAAAAGGTTCTTTAGTTACAACTCACTACTGTTGCTATGTATTGACTAAGACAAATATGTTATTGGTTATGGTTTGTATAGAGTGACCAATAAAGGGGTCTTGAAACCATTAACTACTGTAGATTTGATCTTGACGATGGCTTGGTCCGTGTTAAATATTAATATATTAATTTAATTTTACAAGTTTTTGGTTACGGCTTGAGATAGCGACCAATATAAGAAATTATATTTTTTTTGTATGTAGTATAGCCATGTGTAGTAGCCAATACTATTAATTATTTTTACATTTCAATTTAATTTATAGTAATTATTTTTTTACCTATACAAATAAATTACATTTATAATCAATAACAATTTAATTTATATATGATACCTGTAATTGAATAGGGGATATAAAATGTCTGATATATTAATAAAATGTATCTAAATATATTAAAATAAATAAGAATATTAAATATAGTGCAATGACAAAAATTCATAATACAATACCAAAATAAATCCATAATACAATACCAAAAAGATGTCCCTAATATTGTATTAAAATATATATATATATATAACATCCCTAGCATAGTACCCAAAAAAAAATTATTCCATATCAATCTTGATCCGAATCCCTGAAACAAAAATAAAACAACGGTTAATTTAATAGACTGGCTAAATATAATAAAAAAATAAATTTAACATTAAAGTTGGACCAGGTAAATCTAGTATTGGCTAATGGTAGAGTAATTTGGCCACTATCCCTAATAAATTATCAAACTGCCTTCTGCTCCTAGTCATTGTATCACCCCGAAGTTTTTAGAGATTAACCTAGTGATATAAGTCCTCTCTTCTAATTAACTAGGATATTTGCACAAGCAAATTGTTTGTATGCACACCTAAAAAAGAAATTTAAAACAAATTATAATCTAAACCAACCAAAGTGAGATTTAAACATTGACTTCTAATGAGAACAAAACATCTCGCAACGACAACTTTACCATGCAAAGTTACCATTGGTTTTATTGATCCTATGATTTTATATTTAGTGCTGATTTTCAAGCTTGAAATAATAAATTAACCAGAGCAAGTTACGTGCACAACATATTCAAAGTACTTTATAATACTAGCAATTAGTTAATGTGTGCTTTGATCACCAAAGTCCCAGAGCTCTTTCGTTGTGAAGCAAATTTAAGTCATTTGTTGCTAAAACTCTTTATTACAAAGCATTGGATCAAAAATTAACACCAAATTGTCCTAAATAATGAAATATTTGTGTTCCAGCAGTAAAGATCATTTCTAGATAAACAAACAATTAAAATAAGACAGCAACAATGCTACAGCATGATCAATAACTGGAGCATAGAAAACTGATCTTTTTTTTTTTTTTTTTTTCTGATTGGTTTAGAGAACTGAACCATGCAGTCACCTTCCTGTGTAAAACTGTTGACTGGTGTTTGATCTTCGTTGTCGGTTGCTCCGCTGCCAAAACAAGAGGTGAGGAGTTATTATTTAACACAATCCCATGACAAACAAGTGTGGATGCAAAATAACATCACAACAAAATGTTACAATCCAGTAAACCTTTGTTCGAGAGTCTTGGAGAGGAAGGAAATGAAACAGAATTAAAGTAAATGACAGAGGAAAGAGAAGGAAAATCAATTATTTTTCTTGTTCAAGAATGATGGAAAAGAGGAAAGGAATGCAAGATAAGGTAAAGAACATGATTAAAAATATTATTTTACCCTTTGAAATATATTTATTCATGTTGAATATTCGTGAAAATATTGAAAAATATAAAGCGCAAGACAGAGGAAACATAATTTAATGTCCTTTTATACCCATTACATCCCAAGTTGGAGGTGAAAGAAAACTTGATTAATGGAGATGAATGGGTCGCCGCTATTCGCTTCTATTCACCTCCTCTCAAACAAAGGCTAAAGGAGCTTCCTACATAATAATTTAAATTCAAGATAATCATATATTTTCCCCCAAAGTTCCATGCTCTCTAGAATATATGTGTTATCCCTCTCTTGGTTGATTACTTCATTTTTCTGCAGCTTTGGACTTAAAAGATTTATGAAGTTTTGAGATCCATTGCAATATGCAGGGGAGCTACCAAGCAACGTTGATATGTTTGGATTTTCTAGTTTTCAACGCTTGCTACAATACAACTCACTTATGCAACAATGCAAAAGACATGAATCTCAACTTTAAGAAGAATATTTCAATAACGGTCAATAAATTTCACATATGTAGGAAAATTTCAAGATTGTTTGGTGTATGGTGGGTTGTAATGCACTAAGCAACGAGCTATATCTAATCGTTCCACAGAAAATTGAAATTTAGAACGCTTTACCTTGAACACGAGCAGATCCACAATCAGAACATTTTGAATTCATCTCTGACTTTTTGAAGCCCAAGTTTCAGTTTTTCTAAAGATGACATGTTGTCTAGATGGAAATAGTGTGCAAAAAACAAGATTAAAAATTGAGACCCCTAACGGGAATAACCCAAATCTTAGAAAAGGTCAAACAATTTCATATAAATAGAACTGATAAATAGGGATGGATTATAGTGTGCTTCCATCCGGTTTTTCAAATAAAAAATTTTTTGACACATAGCAAGGAAGGATTTCAGGAAACTGAGTTTGCATCTCTACTTTTCAATAGTTGTATGAGGTTGAAACTGAAAGAGCAACCCATATTATACAGATATTATTAAGGAGGATTACTTAGCAAAGAATGAAATAGGAAACACCGAATGCTGACATGAAATTGGAGTCCAAGGAATTTTCTACCTAAAAATAACAAAAGAAGGATAATAAAATTAATAATAGAAAACAAAAGCATTACTTCCCATTTCAACTAAGGGTTAGTTTAGGGCTATAAAAGTTGAGATAAAATATGGTTTGAATTACTTTTTACTGTTTGAAGTGTAAAGCACAAACCACAAAAAACATATAGAAATAGTTTCATTCAAACATATTTTCGTCTGTTTGAATGAATTTTGGCAAAAATATTTTGACTTTTTTGTTAGAACTTTTTGAAATTTATAAAAATGTTATTAAAATTTGTATAAATTTTATTGAAATTCATAAAAATTTATTAGGATTTGTAGATATTTATAAATTTATAAAGATTTACATAATTCAAGTTGGAAAAAAAAATTTGTAAAGAATTATAGAGTTTTTTAATATTTTTAGTGTATCTACCCCCTTGTCTTTCACCACAACTTACCCATCTTGCAATCAGTCTGAAAATCCTTGACATCTGTGAAGCTAATGACATCAACTTCAATTGCCGAATCGAATCAAATTGAAACCAAATAAAAATACATGAAATTAATCTTGAATCTAAGATACTAGAGAAGCGGCTATGGCATTATGACCACTAGTGGTGGTTGCGAGAGAATATGGAGAGAGTGAGACATGAAAAGAGGGAATAAGGTTATTTTCTGCAGGAGGGAACCATTGGTAATTTTGGGAAGGAAGTGTTTTTCTTTTTTTTTTTTTTTTCAAATGATTAATTTAGGTTTTGGCTCCAGCTAATTGTAGTTGTAGCCAAACACATTAAAGTTAAAATTGTAATGGCTACTATAAAATTATAGTCATAGCCAAATGGAGTAGCCATAAAGTTAACAGCTACTACTTTTGTATCCCTGGTTACCGCTAAATATTTGACTGCTCATTTAACTATGGTGTTTGTTGGGTAGTAACTAAAAACATTCTTTAGTTTTGGTAATGAACCCTAACCAAAAACCTTAGTAGTAAAAAATCATTTTTTTTTCTAGTAGTGAACATAACCATGCACCCTTTTGGCTTGTTTCGTGCACCATGCCATGCCATACAAATTGTTGGAGCAAAGAATGGTGCGCCACGTCCTTTTGACTTAATCGCTAAAAGTTTACTTTTTAGTGATCAAAATTTAATCGGCGAATATCGTACTTATATTAATTAAATATATTTTTAGTTACCAATATCTTCTGTAACTAATCTTTGTTGGATAATTGATGAACAAATTATGTTTAATTAAAAAAAGTTTTAACAATTAAAAAGTAACCTTTGGCAATCAAAAATTTAATTGTTAAAAGTGTTGATTGTTGTAATATCTAAAGATATCAGATGAATTCTACGTAAAAAATGACGTGCAAAAAATAATAGAAGTGGAGAAGAGCCCTCTGCAAAATTGAGTATATTAGCCACCAATAATGAACAGTATATTGTTCATAGAGTGAAATTATTCTTGTGTCACTTGATAGGATCACCTCTTGATCGTTTGTATTAGATTTTGCTATTTCAGATGGAGTTAAAATTTGAAGCATAGAATCCAACAATCATGAATTGCTATGTTTGCAAAAATGTTCTGAAGAACATGTTGATTGCTGGAGAAATCGTGGTCGCACTCACCATTCCAAATTTTCTTTATTTTTGGAGGAATTGACAATCCAATGGTCGAATTTGCAAGGCTTTTCAAATCGGGATAGATCAATATGTCCCATATGATTATTAACATGTTTCAAAATTGTTTTTGTGAATGAAAGAATTGATTCGTATCAATTTCCAGCCAAAAGTATAATGTTTGATGAAGAGGCACGAAATGGGGGCTATTTAGATACTTTGTGAACCATTTAGGATTCTATGGGGTTCCAATTGATAAGCATTGACGTATTGAAGGGAAATGGACAAGGCAGCCAAAAATGTTGGTAAAGTAATTAGTTTTATGACCACTTTGATGCTGATGATAAAGCACCTTCTCGAGCATTTTACTCGTGTGTCTCTGTTTCTAAATTTTTGTCTTTGTTCTCTCCTTTGTTGCCTTTTTTTTTTTTTTTTCTTCTCTTATCATATATATAATAAACTCAATCATGCACCTTCCTTGCATGTACTTCATGTCCCTGAGGAGCTTAACACGTTAGATGGAGAGGCTGTTTCTCATCTCCCTCCTAATTGGCTTCTTTTCCACTTCATCCTTGGGACAAAAAAATGTTCCTGCAATTTTCACATTCGGGGACTCCATTTTTGATGCTGGTAACAATCCTTTCAATAGAAACTACACTGCACTGGCGGATTTCCCACCTTACGGATCAAGTTTCTTCCACCACCCCACCGGAAGATTTACAAATGGCAGAACAGTTATCGACTTCATATGTGAGTTAACGTAGATGCACCGGGACATCGTTTGCTTATTTACATATATAGACTCTCTTGTTGTTTTTTGATGCCTAACCAATTGGCAAATTAATTGCAGCTCAATCTGTTGGCACAGAACTACAGAAACCATACCTTCAAGCACGGATTGAGGTGTTGAATGGAAGTCGGAAGGATTACCCATCCAATGGAATCAACTTTGCTAGTGCCGGCAGTGGAGTTTTGCCTGGAACAAATGAAGACTTGGTGAGGAAACTCAGAACAAGGACTCTTGAAAAAGAAAAATAATAAACAAATAAAGGTGTGTTTGGAGTGATAAAAAGTGAGAAAAAATGAAATAAGTTGTGAGTTCGTAATTCATGCAGAGATTTTTAGAAGTTTCAAGATATTTTTAAAAATTTTCAGAGTTCTTTTTTTTTTTTTTTAGAATGCCAAACAGTGCCTATACAGAAATATTTTTAGGTTTGTCATTAATCTTTATTCTCAAATACATGTTTGCGTAGTTCCCAAGAAATTCTAAGTTGGATGTACTATATTTGTTTGTTTCTCTTCTCACACATGTTATGAGTACCAAGTGCTGAAAAAAATAATTTGTCAATGTTTTTTGGAATTAATATTTGCTTAGAAAGTGCTAAAATTCGGACAATTTTAAAAAATTACCATTTTTAATTATGTATGGGGGAATAGTAAAGTAGCACACTATGTATTACAAAAGTTTATAATTAGATTGTCAGTAATAAACATATATACACCCGCACAAGTTTTTTTCCAATGTATGTATAAACAGGTCCTTCCTTGCAATTGCAAGGTTGATATCCGCAAAGTTAGTCCTAAGTCAATGGTTAATGGTACTGGCTTTTAGTTTGATGAAACTATGTTTTAGGCTTAATAAGCTTTCATTTTGATTTGTACTATTTTTATACTAAAATGAAATTCTGCTAATTAGGGGCCGTTTGATAACGCTGTCGTTTTTCTGTTTTTGTTTTTTTTTTTTTTTTTTGTTTTCTGTTTTGTGTTTTCTGTTGTTGTTTTTCTTTTCTGAAATGAAAACTGAAACAGCGTTTTGTAACATAATTTTGTTTACAATTATTATTTTTTTATTTTTAGAAAATATTTAATTATATTATATTATATTATACTAT
>JAVXUM010000030.1:11246595-11257793 GCA_035590655.1 Pouteria glomerata
TCATTTTTTCTCCTCTTGTATATATTTCACGTAATGAGAAGAAAACCTATCTTCTTGCCCCACAATTAAACTTTACACTTATTTCGATAAAGAAAATATTGAATTGGTATATATCTTTGTGAGATTTAATGTGATTTCACAAAATTTGCCGCCAATTATAGATATAAATCTTGCTCCTAATTATAAGCATAAATTTTACCCCCCAATTATAGGAAATTTTCGAGATATCAAAAATTACACTCATCACTTCATTTTCTTAGCAACCAAACAGAGTCTAATCTTTGGAAGCATAAATAATAGGTTATGTAAATGTTGGTTGTTTAGGTCCGATTTTTGCTGAATGATGTGACTGGAGAGGCAAAACCAGGAAGATTGTTTGCAATAATGGGGCCATCAGGATCAGGAAAGACAACACTGCTCAATGTTTTGGCAGGCCAAATAGTTGCTTCACCCCGGTTACATTTATCGGGCCTTTTGGAGGTCAATGGACGGTCAAATGCAGGCAGAAGTTACAAGTATCTTTTGATTAGATAGAACTCCAAAAACATTACCTCAAAAAGCTTGATTTAACATTGTTTTCTATTTTTATTTCTCACTATTATCATTGCAGATTTGCTTATGTGAGGCAAGAGGACCTTTTTTTCTCCCAGTTGACAGTTCGAGAGACATTGTCGCTTGCTGCTGAACTACAACTTAAAGATAAATCTTCGGTGGAAGAGAGAAATGAATATGTGAACAATCTCCTGCTCAAACTTGGCTTGGTAACTCTGCCTTGATTTCCTTCTTGTTTGTTAAATAATGTTGATTGTGAAAAAGAAAGGGGGGGTGGGGGAGGTTGTTTTTAGTTTTCAGCATCTGTTATTAGCTTTCCCCCACCCCCTTCTAAGAAAAGGCTTTTCAGCTTTACTGATTTCTTTTTCCTTATGGTGGCTGCTGTGTGCTTTTTCTTCAAAAGGTAAATTGTGCTGATTCCTGTGTTGGGGATGCAAAAGTCCGTGGAATCAGTGGAGGTGAAAAGAAGCGTTTATCCCTGGTATGCGAACTTATAGCTACCCCATCTGTCATATTTGCTGATGAACCTACAACTGGTTGGTGTGAATTCTTTTACGTAATTTTCCTTTAGGACTGATCCTATTTACTGTGATTTTTCAACCGCTTGAGCTTGTACAATTGATTGGTTTGGTATGTTGGAATGTCATGTTGACGTTGCAAATAATACTAGTTGATCTAATAGACAATGGGCCAGAATGGGATATTTTAAACATCTTTTAAATCGTTGGTGTGGTATAGAAATTTAACCTTGTGATTTTTGGTAATTAGATTGTGCCGTCAAAGTATTTCATATTATATAGGTGCCAAAGTACACTTGCAATAGTGGGATGGCATGAGGTTCTTTCATCTTCAAGGGTTATGCTTTGTTTACTTGAGAATTGCTATTCAATGTTTTGGGTTAGTTTAGTAAGATATTAAATTTACACGTTTAATGCTCTTTTGAACCCAAAATTATCGTAACTTCAATTCCCCATTCTTTCCATGCCCCTTACAGCCTATCATCATAACTTTCGCAGCCTACCTTGGTGCGCAAACTTCGCCGGTTGTTTTTATGAATTGCTTACTTTCGGTATTTTCATTGGTTAGTTTGTCATCTATTTACTTGTTTAATCCGTCTTACCATCGCATAGCTCTCTTATTTCATCCTATACCCTTTACCTTCATATTTTGCCTTATGCCTCATTTCCAATCCTTTCACCATGGACCAAAGAGTTTTTACTTTAGAACATAATGTGAGCACACTTCGGGATTCAATGACTCAATTTTGTGAAAACTTCGATCGATTGGCTAATATTTTAGGCAAACTTCATATGGATGAACAAAAGTGAGATATTCCTATTCCTCCTGGACTAAACATGACCCTTCTCGTAGCTCCATTGGATAAGCTGGATTTTAGCCTGGGGGCCTATGCTTTTGTCATGGTCCTCTTGATATATGTATAGAGAGAATGGAAAGGATTTTGTTTTGGGCTAAGCAATATATGTCCCCATTTTGACTGTGATGAGTGTGTCAGGGATCCTAGGCCGTTTGAGGGACATTATGGATCACCTGTCAATATTGTAGGCCCTGCCATAATGACTTCGCAAATTTTGTCAAAATTTTTAAGCTTGAGGCTTCATCCTTTGATGGACTATTAAATCAAGGTTTTTTTTTTATTAATATTGTCTCCTTGAGTTTAGGGATTATTTTGGGTGGAATCGTTTGTTTGATATTCATTAGTTGTTTACACCAATGAAGTTTGTGGGATCTGTTAAGTAGTACAGGCAGTGTTCAGATTGAAAGAGAACAGTTTGGGACTGCACCTATTGCTCAATGTATTGACATGAAATTTAGGTTGCAAGAGAAGTACCTTTCTTCTTGTTATAGGGATCCATTGAACGATCGGTTGGTGAACTTATGACAAGCATCTCTAAGTATCACTTATTACATGACTAACTTTAAGGCACTCCTTTTGTGATGGGACATAAGGGTAGAGTTTTAACGCACGGTGGATAGTGTTCCCAGCTTCGATGACAATTAAGACAACACAAGACCAGGTTGTTGATGACTTGTTCATCATGACATGAGACCATATCGACAGTAGCGAATACGAAGAATTCACTCTTCTGCAATCGTTAGCAATGAAGTGACAAAGAACTCTCTTTTCCCCCAAAGTTCAGTGTTTCATCTTCCTCTATTATTGACAATGACACAACAACGATTGAAGAATGATGACCAAGTGGCTATGGCATTGATGAAGAACAATAGCACTGACGTTAGCTAGGTGGGACTGGAGTTCTCGATAGACACACAAGAACAAAGGGGATTAGGGTTTCTTAATACAAACACAAGATCCCTAATTGGAGAAAAAGATGGAGAATTTTAGGATATCTGCACTGATGCCATGCCGATAATAGGGTTTGAATGAAAGGCTTGACACCCTTAAGGTTGTCTAAGCAAATATTTATAAAGGAAAGGCAATGTACAAATTAGGTAACCTTCTCGAGTGCGTTTTTGGGGTCACCACCAGCAAGTTCCTTGGCTGTGTGTAGTTCATTGCCATGGCATCAGCTCATTGTCAGACCCGATCCCAATCCTGTGAAAGTACTCACACCATAAGAGTTGCCTCTCCTAAACACTGACAGTGCATTGAGTACTTTTATGAGTTGTGCATCCTACATCTGCTGCTTAATCCTAGCCTTTTGTTTTTTAAATCTTTCAACCCTTTGGCTCACTCCTAAGCATTCATAAAAATAAAGCACTCCCCCCCCCCCCCCCCAACCAACAAAAAAATAAATGACATCTCCCAACTGGGGAAATCCCTTTACGTCCCTCTATCCTTGATCTGAAGGAGCCTTGCTTACCCATGAAATTAAAGGAAAATGGCACTCATGTTACTATATCAATAGGATTATTCAATGAGCGGAACAGAGATGCTCCCTAATTGAGAGGCATTGTTTAGCTTTAGTATTTGCAGCCTAAAACCCGTACACTATCTTCTCATCTTTCCCCTACATCTCATCACCAAGTGGGCAAAGCTTCTCGATGGTTGTTGTCCCTTCCAGACTATGATATTACGTGTAAATTGGCCAAGGCTATCAAAAGTCAAGACTTGACAACTTACGAGCCCATATCCCAAGTGGCAACCACTTAGTGGTGGCTCCAATATTTAGACTCACCGTTGGTGGCATGATAAAAAAAAAAGGACTTAAGGGGTGGACTGCAAATATGTTGTAAAAAATCTTACAGGAAAGTTGGATGTGAAGTGTTGATTTTGAGATGCATGTGACCAAAATAATAGAAACATTACAATAAGATAGTTGATAATGATAATTTGACATTTAGAATAACAATTAACCAAAATACATTCTATATATTTTTCACAAAAATTATCTGAAGTACCAAAAAAAAAAAATACCCTCAATTACATCTACTTAAATTGTGTTTGATGTTCTTTCATTGCATAAAAATCATCTATGATTGAATTAACATCAAATTCTCAAGCAATGGCTCTTTCAATATATATAATCAGGTAATTTAAAAAAAAAAAAAAATCATCCACCATTATATTTCAAGTTGAAACTTAGAACCTTTCAAAAAAAAAAAAAAAGTTGAAACTTAGAAAAAATAAAGAATTGATAGCAATAAAGAACTGAGAGAGATAATTCTTCCTCTCCCTCGTACCATATCTATAACCAAAGTTCAATTTACAAAAAAGGAAACTAGAAAAAGCTAGTGTATGCTAATAACCAAAAATAACCAAAATCAAAATCCATCAATTATTTCTTAAATATTCTAACACTCCCCCTCAGGTTAAAGCATAAAGATCAAACATGCTCAGCTTGATAGACATTTTCTGAAATAGAGAACCAGCTAAGGGATTTGTGAAAATATCATTTGATTGAGAGTCTGGTCGTACAAATGAAATAATGATATCACGCCAAATCAGGAGATGTCGAATAAAATGACAATTAACCTCTATATGCTTGGTATGTTCATGAAAAACTAGGTTGTTAGCAATGAAGATCGCAGTCTGATTATCACAGAACATAAACATTGGGGTTGAAATATTAATCCCAAGATCTCGAAGAAAAGAACAAATCCATAGCATCTCGGATGTAGTATGAGCCATTGCGCAACACTCGACCTTAGCACTAGATTGTCCCACTACAATTTGCTTCTTATTATACCAAGTGAAAAGATTACCATCAACGAAAGTATAGTATCCAGAAGTAGACCTCTGATCTGAACGACTACCAGCCCAATTTGCATCACTATATTCGATTACATCTATTGTGATGGAAGCTCAATAGAGTAAACCTTTCTCAAGAGAATTCTTCAAATATATTAGAATACGACATTCAACTTCAAAGTGAGGTTTGCGTGGAGCATGCATAAACTGACTGATCACGCCAACTCTATATGTAATATCAAGAAGAGTGACAGTGCGATAAATCAGCTTACTCACAAGACGTCAATAACGACCAACATCAAGTAAATGATCACCACTCCATTATCCAAGTGAACATAAGAGAATCAATAGGACGGGAACTTAAAAGTCCAGTCTTAAATAGTAAATCCAGATCATATTTCCTTTGAGATATAGATATACATTGAGAAAAATGAGCAACCTCAATCCCAAGAAAATAGCACAAAGCTCCAAGTCTTTTGTGTGAAACTATTTCCCAGTTAACTCTTGAATGCAGAAAATGCCCTTAGTGTCATCACCAGATATGGTGATATCATCTACATAGACAATCAAGATAATGGTGCTAGATGGTGACTGATGAACAAACAGTGAGTGATCAAAGGTGGACCATTTGAAGCTATAATTTAGAAAAGCAAAGCTAAATCGATCAAATCATGCTCATGGAGATTGTGTAAGTCCATATAACGCTTTGCATAAGCGACAAAGAAGGTTCTCATTTCCTGTAACAGTATACCCTGGTGGCTGATTCATATATACCTCTTCTTAGAGTTCACTATGTAAGAAGACATTTTTAGTATCTAACTGAAACAAGGTCCATGACTTACACACTGCTACCGCAAGAAGAATGTGACCTGAATTAAGACGAGTCACTGGTGAGAAGGTCTCAAGTTAGTTTACACCATAAGTTTGCGTGTAACCCTTAGCAACCAAATAGGCTTTGAGATGCTCAACTGAACTATCATGATGATATTTTATTGTACAAATCCAACGACAACCAACTGTCTTCCCCCAAGGAAGAGAAGTGAGCTCCCACATCTGGTTGTAATGTAGTGCTTGCATCTCCTCATCCATTACTTTCCTCCATCCCGGTGATAATAGTGCTTGATTATAAGATGTAAGAATAGAAACAGAAGACAAAGCACAGACAAAAGACTAAAGTTGGCGGTAACATACGATGATAGGAAACAAATTTAGCAATGGAATACTGAGTACATGTATGTTTACCTCGTCTTTTGGCAATAGGAAGATCAAGATCATCAATAATAAGAGGCTTAGGCTCATCCTGACTAGTAACTGAAGTGTTTAGATTAAGAGTAGAAGTATCAAGAACAGGTGTCTCAAGAGGCGTAGGATCCGCAGGTGCAGTTGTGATTGGAGCAAGACGAGCGTGACGTTGATAAACCTTTAATGGCAGATCAGGAACCTACAATGGCACATGTAGGATTAGTAAAGGGAATAGGTATAGGTGCAGGTGACTCCTCCTCTCGAGAGGGAGGAGAAAATTCCCTCTTATTAGATGACAACTCCCCTTGAACTGAAAAATAGGGTGTGGACTCAAAGAAAGTAATATTAGCATTAACAAAGAATCGATGAGATGGTGGATGATGGTAGCGGTAGCCCTTCTAAGTACGAGAATAACTCAGAAAAATACATCGATGACCACGAGGTGATAATTTATCAGGGCCAAGATCAAGATTATAGACAAAGGCAGTACAACCAAATGTACAAGGAGGAAGAGGGAAAGGATAAGAAGGGTAAAGAAGAGAGAAAGAAGACCGATTACCAAGAGTGATAGATGGGACACGATTAATAAGGTGACAACCAGTTAAGATTACATTGCCGCAATATGGTTTCGGAACAGTCATATGTATTTGCAAAGTGCGGGTTACATCCAATAGATGCCGATGTTTGCGTTTAGCAACACCATTCTGCTAAGACGTATGAACATATGAGGTTTAATGGATGATGCCCTATCAAGACAACACCTGTCCATGATAGACTTGGGATATTTTATAGTATTATCAGATCATAAAATTTTGATTTTGTTAAATTGGATAAGAATTTCATTGTAAAAGCGGAAGACAATAGTGGGTAACTCAGAACGATTTTTCATTAAAAATAACCATGTCATACACGAGAAATCATCCACAAATATGATAAAGTACCAATAACCATTAATAGTGGAAACTCTAGAAGGATCCTAAATGTCCATATGGATTAAAGAAAAAGGTTCAGAGTCACATCCATGACTACTAATAGGAAAGGCATTACGGTGGTGCTTGCCTAGTTGACAAGCCTCACATTCAAGGCTCTAGATAGAACCAAGACTAGGAACGACAAACTTAAGTCGAGACAAGGATAGATGACCCAATTGGCAATGCCATTGAAGAGGTGAATCAGACCCATGAAAAAGTAAATGGACGGAGAGAAACTAACAGGATCAAGGTAATAGAGACCATCTCGCTCATATCCAGAACCAATCTTCCTTTGCATCCTGAGATCTTGAAAAACGTAGGAAGACGGAGAGAAGATTATGGGGCAGTTTAAGAGTCTAGTTAACTGACTAACAAATAATAAGTTAAAAGGAAAGTTAGGTATGTAAAAACTCGAAGGTAAGGATAAGGATGATGAGAGTTTGAGGTGTCCTTTATCAGCTGTGGACCTAAAGAACCCATCAGCCAGTGCAAGATGATGAGTGGTAGGAGTCGAATTAGAAAACAAGGAAGGATTAACTGATACGTGAGCTTTAGCACCAGAGTCGAGAATTCACTGGGAAGATGAGGAAGAAAACAAGTATTATTACCTGAATGAGCTAGAATAGTAGTGGAACTTGAAGAATCAATAGCCATATCTAATAAACCAATCAAATCTCAAAGTTGCTAGAAGTCAATGCTAATAGTGAGCAATAGAATGAATAGTGGCTAGGGCCTGACACCAACACCGAGAATAATTACTCAAAACAGCAACACCACCAAGCAATCAATACCAAAGCAGCAAGCACACGTCTAACTGATTTACAACACCACCAAGAATAGGCAACGAAAAATACTAGTAGTCTTACTGTCATTAAGATTTGAAGCCATCACAAAAAATAGTAGTTGTGACCCACAAGCAATAATGAAATAATCAGGACTGTTGGAAGTCCAACACAGAGAGTCAAAATCCAAAATCAAAGAGCTTAGACGTAGATGAAGGCCAAAGAACCAACAAGCAAAAAACCAATCAAGCAATAAATCTGGACTTCCTAGAACCAGACGAACAACAATCAAGACAACAAGTGAGCAAAACAACGAGCAAGAGGCAACTGACAAGTCAACAATGACTAGCGAGAGGCAACCAAAAGCCACGAGCAAACGAGCTAGAAGGCACGAGCGACGCGAATTAAGAATAATGATCAAATTATCTAACCCTTGAAACAAAAGGCAGTGAACAACAATTCAAGAAGCAGCAAACAATGACCAACGATTCAAGAAGTAGCAAGCAATGACCAACAAGCACAAGCAATTTATGGGACTTGGAGAGATCTCAAAAATATACCACGAAGGCATCAAACCTAATAAAGTTGAACGTCAAACCACAAAGAGTAGAAACATCGAACCACGGAAAGCAAACATACAAGCATGATTCATCCTTTGTCCTTTAGCAAGTCATCACAGTCAGCAGGTAAATGAAGACCAACAGCTGCCTACATCAGCTAACCATCTTCAAAAGCCGCCAAAAAACAGTCGAAAACACATGCGACATCATAGCTAAAGATATGTGCGGCGTGTGAGATTCGAACAAGAGGGACAGCCAAGCTTGGGGAAGCATCCATGGGACCCCAGCGACAGGCTTGGTGGGTTTTGGTCACTGGTCGATGGCAAGTCTCTTGGAAGATCGGAGGTCAACTCCATTGACCGAAGATGACACAAGCAATGGGTCTCTATATCTGGCAACGCTTCTGTAGGTTTCTGATGAGCCCTTTTTTTTGTTTTTTTAGTTCTCCTGCTCTGATACTAACTTGAAACTTAGAAAAAATAAAGAATTGATAGAAATAAAGTACTGAGAGAGATACTTGTTCCTCTCCCTCGTACTATATTTATAATCAAAGTTCAATTTACAAAAAAGGAAACTACAATAAGCTAGTATATGCTAATAATAAAAAATAACCAAAATGCTAATCGATCAATTATTTCCTAAATATTCTAACATTTCACAATCTATTATTGACAATATTCATAGTCGAAAATCCGTGGTCTGCTGTAGAAATAGGAGGGGTTAACATAAGACGAATCAATCTATAGATAAAATGATATATAGCCGACTTTTTATCAACTCGGAAATGGATGATACTTTTTGGCATCTTGTAATTTTGATGGATATCAGGCTCATAATGTTCTTTTTGAAATTTTACTTTCCTCTTCTATTGTATTGGGAACAAAGGATGATCTTTTAAATGGAAAAAGAATGAAAGAAATCTTGAAACTTTGGAATCTGTGTCATAATTGGAAGTTTGACCTTTTCCAAATCTGAATACCATGCATATTCTTATTTTTTTCTAATGATAATTGCTTTCATTTCACTTTGCACCCTTTAGTGACGTCCGTTCCTGTACAACATTTCATGGTGGTTGCGTTGTTAGTGCTAGGCATAAATCAATGTTTCAAACCACAAATATGGACAGAAAGATATATATTTTGGTCCTTAACTTTGTTCCCATTATTTATTGATCCAGATGGCTAAAAAGATTAGTGTTAAAGTGTCCATAGTTTTTCTTGTCTATTACAAAATCTTTTCTACTCTCAGGTCTTGATGCTTTCCAGGCAGAGAAGGTGATGGAAACACTCCAACGGCTTGCACAGGATGGACATACTGTAATATGTTCCGTCCACCAGCCTAGAGGTTCAGTGTATGGTAAATTTGACGACATTGTGTTGCTGACAGAAGGTGCACTTGTTTATGCTGGTCCTGCACGTGACGAACCACTTGCATACTTCTCAAAATTTGGGTTGGTATCTGAATTTTATTTTCATATTTTAAGTCTTTTGTGTTCTTTCTGTCTTCTTAGTTATACTAACATTCTGCACGATCACAAGCATCTTTTATGGCTTCTGGAACAGCCTTTGGTATGGATTAAAAAATATCCTACTAAACATTAAATTTTTGAAAGGAAATAAATGATAGCTACAATAGTTACCAACGTAAAAATAGAATTCAGTTTGTAAAAATGCTCTTGTCAACTGGTCAAAGTCAATTCAAGCTGTAAGTGGGGACCAAATCCACTCTCTAACTATATTTATATATCATCGGCTTGAAGGTTCTCCTTTGTAGTTAAGTCCTTGTCCCGTTTGTGTAGTTTAGTGCTAGATTTAGATTTAAATCTTGAATTCTCTTTATATTGATTTTGTGGATGGGAGGTTTCGATTATTTGGGAATAATGCTGAGTATCACCGATAGCAGAAACTAATAAAAGTGAGTGAGGTGAGAGGTAGGGCAGTTTGGTGCAAGAGTAAGAGAGAGTACATTATTAGAGCTCTGGATATAGTGAATAGTTGTAGTAGTGTACCCTGTAGGTTGTTGAAGGAGGGTATATAGGAGAAAGTCAGGCTTATGGGGGCTATTGATGTGATGCTTTGGTCAAAGTAATGGCGCTATCTACTCTTACTTGGGCATTGCAAGGATTACAAACATTTAAGGGATTACGATGTCTATTTCTAGACTAATCAAGAGTGTCTTGAAGGATTTCCTAACTATGGCCACCAGACTATTAGTCTCTGATACGGAAGAGGATTGTAGAGAACTAGATTTACTGAGCACAATCCACCCTCTCAATTGGGTTATTGTGTGTTCATTTATACATGTTCATAGGTGACTCTACAAATCCATAAGTTCTAAATACAGCCTCTATTATCAATATACATTAGCACTATAATTAATATACATTAATACTTTCCCTCAAGGTAGAACATATATATCACATGTTCCAAGCTTACTACAAATATATCTTACTCTAACTCCCCCTAGAGCTTTAGTCAATAAATTGGCCAATTGATCTTTAGATTGGACATGACTAGTTTTGATAACATTCTATAAAATCTTCTCTCTGACAAAGTGACAATCAACTTCAATATGCTTGGTTCTCTCATGAAACACTGAATTATAAGCTATGTGGACAGAATCTTGATTATAACAAAAACACTTCCATAAACTGTAATCTAGAGACTCCCAATTCTATCAATATATGATATCCAGATCAATTCACAAGACGTATGTGTCATGGCCCAATATTCTGACTCTGCACTTAATCTTGCCACCATATTTTGTTTTTTACTTTTCCAAGATACTAGATTTCCTCTCACAAAAATGCAATATCCTCTAATAAATCATTTATCTTATGGAGAGTTAGCCCAATCACCATTTGTATAACCTTGGACTAGAATATGGTCATTTTCTTGATATAACAAACCACGTCCTAGTA
>JAVXUM010000030.1:11264102-11274707 GCA_035590655.1 Pouteria glomerata
TGATTAAACTAAAATTATTTCTAATAAATAATATAATTAAATTAAATTAATATGTAATATATTTTATTAATTATTTTAAATAAATAATAAAATTAAATTAAAATAAATTAATTAATATGAAATGAATCAATTTCTAGAACTTAAGAATTGTAAGAAGCTAGAAACATCTGGGACTATGGACTAAAAGTCTGTATTTTTGCTTTAATTTCGTCATGTGCTAAAATTTTGAAACTTCTAAACTCTTTCTTTTCCATCTTTTTCTCAAAACATAACTGTAATGTTAAATTTTCTAAGAAAATTTTTTAGAGTGAGAAAGTAAAGAGAATTTTTTTTATATACATATAATAGAGAAAAATAGTTAAAATAATTGATTTTATTTCACATAATTTTTTTTTATCTTTTACATATTTTTTAAAATTTCATTTTTTTACTTTTAAATATTTTATTTTTAAAAATAATGTGTCTGACGGATTATTCGAATCCAGATCTATTAGTTCTTGATTCCAATAGATCTAGATCCATTGGGTCATGAGTTTAATTGGACGGATTTACTTTACTATTATTAGATCTGGTTCGGATCGGATCTGGACCAAATCCGCCCCATTGACAGGCCTAGATCTAGGTATTTTAATAGTGTGGATTTGAAATCTACACCTTCAAATTCATTGTCCAGTTTGGATGGCCAAATCGCATGCGGATTTAAAATCTAGGGAAATCCCTCCAAGAATTTGAAGTTTTCAAATCCATTCTCATCCAAATCCACAAATTGAAATGCCACCTAAGTCTCAAATTTCTTCAAACATCTGCTCCAGATTTTTACTACCTTGGTAATGGAACCTTGTGCGGTGCAGAAAAGAAGTTTACCCCTAGAAAGACATTGCAGACGTAAGACTTGTCATAAATATAAAGGGTTTATCTTAAATTTCAAATACCTTGTTGAACCCGCACAATACTTAGGAAAAGAAAAAACGGTTAGGGATAGAAAATTTCTGTTATATTCCACATTGTTACCTAATTCGTTAAACCCCCCATCTGATCCTCGAACCAAACTGTGAGACCCCAAATGGGGTGCATTCGCGATCCAAATCACAAATATTGACGATCCACTTTGACAAGAGTAGAACTAGTACCTGAGCTGAGAAAGAAACAAGTTTTGACTTAAAATTGTTGTTGTCGCCATTGCAATCGCTGTTCATCGGAATTGGTCTAACAAAAAACTCTGCAACTGCAATTGTTTTGTGTTTTTTTTTTTTTTTTCCTGGATTCCAGCCAAAAAAGACTCTACAAATTTCCTTTTTTTTTTTCAAATCAAAACAAGAGACTTTGTGACTTCCTAGTATATATCTGCAATTTACTTTGATATTTAGGTGAAGATTTGGTTCAACAAAGGACTCTACAACTTTCTTCCTTTCATTTTTTTCAAGTCAAGATAATTAACTTGTGTTTTTTTATTTCAACCAGAAAGGACTCTACGAATTTCCTTTGCTTTTACAAACGTAAACGGACTTTACTGTTAAGCACTTCATACATGTTTTATAATACACATAATGCATATTGCATATACAACTACATGTCGAACCAAATAAAAATTTAAATCAAATTGCTATCCAAAATAACATTCCAACTAAGCATACTCCCACCATAACCACGTATTGGCCAAGGCACTGTACCGCTAATTCGTACAAGTACCACGTACCAGATCAATCCGCGAACCTGGTATACACTAGATGATAAAGATTTATTTTAATAATAGTATCATTTAGCTTTACTAGATGATAATAGGTAACATTTGTATGATATTTTAACAATATGTTTCCTATACCCAATGTCTTTCCTCTCTCTTTCCCACCTTCTTGTCAGCTTTTTTTATGACCTTCCTTGTCAGCGACTTTGTTACAGGGAAACAACCTTATCACTTGATATGATGTAAACAGTTGTAAAATAATCTTTCTATTACTGCAATTCAATCTTATTATGAAGCTTATACATCGCTATTACAGCTTTAGCACTATAACTTCAACCCTGGTAAGAGCTTGAATTAAAGTCATGGATTAGCACTGTTGAAATAATTTGATATATATTGTAAAGTCCATTTCTTAATAACTTAAGCTTTTGAGATAATTGGTAACTTAACATGATATCAAAGCTCCAACTCCAAGAGGTCTTGGGTTCAAATTTTGATGTTCTCCTTTTATTGTTGTGCGCGTTATTTGTTTGTATTGGTACACCTTGTTTGATTTGGTTCTTCTCTGCGTGCAAATTGGGGTTACACGTGAGAAGGAGTATTGAAATAACTTAATATAAATTGTTAGACCCTTTTTCTAATGACTTAAGCTTTTGGGACAATTGGTGACTTAACAGTTTCAACCTTGGTAAGGGCTTGAATTGAATTCATGGATTATAATTTTTTCTTTCTGAAAATAAACCATGACTCATTAGGTCTGGTGTTTAGTTGCACTCTACATGTATAATTTTATTGATAACTCTGTTATGTTTTGTTGGTGAAATTTATGTCGTATTGAAATTATGAAATTTTACGTCCAAGAAATTAGGCATGGGATGGAAGAGGAAAACTAGTGGCGGCTAATCAGAAAAATTGTGGTACTGATATGAAAATTTAACTTTCTAGATTTGGAAAATTTTGCGGAATTGTAACGGTGGAGTCCTTTGCTGCATCTGCGATGGGTCTAACTGTGGGGTCTATGGTTCCAACCACAGAAGCGGCTATGGCCTTAGGCCCATCTCTGATGACAGTTTTCATTGTGTTTGGAGGCTATTATGTTAATGCAGAGAACACACCAATTATCTTTCGTTGGATCCCGCGTATTTCTCTCATTAGATGGTAAGTACATTCTTTCTTCCCTGTATGAGAGAGTTATGAATTCCATGGAAGGTGAATAGTTCGTGAGCTTGGATGGTTCTTATGTTTTTCCCTCAACCAAATTTAATTATATCATTTGCTTGTATTTTCAGGGCATTTCAAGGGCTTTGCATTAATGAATTTAGTGGGCTTCAATTTTATTCCCAGGATTCGTTTGATATACAATCTGGAGAGCAGGTGAGGAAGAACGTGAATCCTATTTTAATCTATTACATTATTTCGACAGATGAAAGAAACTAAATATCATCAAAGAGAGAGTCCTTATATTCCGCAGACCAGAGTGTATACCAAAAGTGCTTTAAATTTGTGTGTTAGAATGGTTCAGGGGCTAGGGCTGGTAAATGCTATGTGAGGCACATACTGTGTTAATATATAGAAAATGATTACCATAATGCTAAATTCTTCTGGTTTTATTTTCAACATAGTACTAGTAATATTTACTCTTTAACATTAATTTGTTGCCAAATGGATGCTACATAATGGTTCTTTTAATATACTTTTTTATCATGTTAAAACAAGGGTTGGGTTTTGAATAAGATCTAGTGACATTGATTAAACAAACTCCTCTCTCTCTCTCTCTCTCTCCCCCTCCCTCCCTCCCTCCCTCCCTCTCTCTCTCTCTCTTTGGGTGATAAGTAAAGAATATATTACCCTTTTTTCTCATAAATAGCTTTTTTCCAGATCATTTAGGCTTTGAGAAATCTAAGGTTTTAATACTGCAGTAAATTTGAACTAAAAGGAGTCTAAAACTTGCTGCAACTTCTTCAGTTTCAAAAATTTTTCACAGCTTGGTAAGGTCCTTTTATAGTTGATTACTAATCGTACCAAAGCACTGGGATCAATCTGCCATTCAGAGTTCTGGGGTTTTATGGGTGATATTGAAGAGTGTTTGGTTAGGTGTTTCGACATGAATGCTTAACTAATTCTTATTCTATTCTATTTTCTCTGTTTCTCTATCTTTTTATAGGCTCTAGAGCGGCTCTCTTTTGGGGGAACTCGTGTTGTAGATACAGTGATGGCTCAAAGTAGAATACTATTGTTTTGGTACTGCACCGCTTACCTTCTCCTCAAGAAAAATAAGCCTAAATACCAGCGGCTGGAGCCGCCATCTATTGATAATATCAAGCCACAGCTGCCACTGGATGGTGATTTGGTGAAACCATACCCGCAACTTGACCCTTCATCAGAAGACCAAGGTAAACCCGGCCAGCGGCTTGAGCCTCGTACCCTTGACAAACTTAATCCATTTATCCTAGAAGGATTATAATTATTTGGCCATATATTGATGATGTTCATAACATAAGATGTGCAACCATTTTTTGTTGGTTTATCTCAAACAGGTGGTAATCTGGAGGAGATGCCTGTGCAATAAAAGGAAAGGTCCCTTGCTTTTGTGAGTTAATGAGCTATTATTTTAGTAAAAGAAAAGATGGAACTATTGTCAATGCTTATTGTCATTTTAAAAGAACACCCTTTCTGTGGGGCTACCTGTTATGGATGGTTTGCCAAGGCATCGTAAATGTTAAATATAATAAATTGAGGCTGGGTCTGACTGAGCATCTTAATTTTTTTTTTTTTTAATTTCATTTCATTTGTTATTTTGAGTTTGTTTATGTGGGGCGACCTTGAGGTGTTATGTGGGGCTGCCTTGAGGTGCTTTTCTTTTTTGTTTATATTTTTTCTTTAGAATTTTCTTTTTCTTATAAGAACTACATATTATCATCGGAAAAAGTAGGAAGAGTGTTTTGATACAAATAAGTGTGAATAAAAATTTAGTTTCAAATAATTTTATAAACAATGCAACACTTGACGGAAATAAATAAAAAAATTGATTCATTTAACTGATTCAACTAGTTTGGATCTAAAGCTTCCTTGAGTTTGGTTTCGTCGTTGAAAGCTAAGCTTTGAGAGCTTGAAAAATTAAATAAAAATTACTTAAAAACTTCGGAGAAGCATCTTCCTAGAAGGTTTTCTCAAGCCTTGCTCCGAAACTTTTACTAGAATTTCGAAAGATCTATTGAAATTTTTCTTAAAATTTTATGAGGGCTTTGTATTGCTAAGATGAGCTTTCCTTATTTCTAATAGTTGGTCCCCCCCCCCCCCCCCTCCCCCCTTTTGGTCTGTTACTTTATTCGTTTATGGACACGTTTGCACATTCGAAATCTTTCATTGATATCGTGATGCTATGATCCTTTTTTTGTCAGTGAAAAGTAGTTCCAAGCAAAATTTCATTTTATTGACTTTATTAAAATGGTGTTCCAAAGCATCATTTCAATGAATTCGTGTTTGTGAACTACACATTCAATTGAATAATTTACTTTCAAAAGAACTTACTCAGTGACAACTGAATCATGGAAAAAATTACGATTTCAGCAGCGACTTGCCTTTGATAATAAGTCTAAACTTCTCTCCTTGTAAAATGTGTCTTACTTTCATTATATTAGTTTACAAGATTCTACAAAATAAAACGTATTCTTGATGTTATTTTCTATCTTCTTTCATTTTAAACTAGTAGGTTAAAAATTTTATTTTATTATTTTGTTCATAATTCCCGTCCTATCTTCTGTAAAAAAGAGAGAAAATAAAAGCAATCACCAGTAATCAATCAAAATTTGAAAGATGTGTATAAATAAATTTTGAATTTTTGTAAGTTATTTAAATAATTTTATTTTTTATAAGAAAATTGTTATTTTATAATATTTTTATTTTATTTAAATTTTTCTTAATTATACTATTTACTAGCATACTTTTAATTGAAAATTTATTCATTATTTATTATTTGAAGCATTTTCTTTTATTTTAATTAAGTAAAATTAAATAAAATAATTAAAGATTCAAGTAGTGTGTCCCATACTTCCAGTATTTAACATAAATTCTTGAAATATTCGATTAAGTTAGAAAGACTATAAAAATATATATAATACGGTTTTATGAAAACTAGAAGTGTGGCATAAACTTGGCAAGTAATTCACTATGATATTTTAAATAAAGTTAAAACTCAAAACTATTATAACGACAGATGGTCATAGTTGAAAAATAAACTTGCCAAGATAAGGTTGGCTGTCCAGATGAGCCAGCGAACGAGATTGGCGATTGTAAAGACAGGGAAAGGGCCTATTCAAGAAAGAGCACTGCGATGATATACACCTCCTCTGCCATAACTTCTCATCAATGACATCAGTTGATGATCAAGATGGGCTCTCTTTAAACGGGGGTTCAGTAGGATGTTTGAAAATTAATATGGTCAATCATAGACTCACGTGGAGAAGAACTAATGGATTTGGGTGGGGTAAAGAAGACTTGCCAGCAGCTGTATTTCTCTGACTGTGTTTGTTTGCTTGATTAATTTGAACAATTGAATTATTTTTTATCAAGTTGACTTCAATTTTATTTTTGATTTGTAGGTTTAGAATTCCAAATTATATTACTTATCTCATAAAATGGGAATAAGTAATATTATAGGAGTATTGGTATTATATATTTTTAATTTAAATTTGTTTCTTATCAAAATTTAAAAATTTAAAATTATTTTCTGTTACGTCTCATGTTAAATCATATATTTTATCTCATTTTATAATTTCATATATAAAATTATCCCCATATTATATTTAATTTCATAAATTATCTCCTATTATTATTTATACATCCATCATCCAATCCCAAATCAAACATAAGGGATCAGTGACTTTTGCAAGAAGGTACATGGTGTATGCATGATACCGATACAGAGTTCGAGGGTGAATGTAAAAGTCAAAAGGAAAGAGCAAGGCGGATTGCTACGGAAACCACGGAAGAGGGATTGCTACAAAGAAAGGTCGTAATTCAAAGGTAATGGAGGTTTGTCTTGATGTAATTCAATTAATTAATGGACATATAAAAGAGGACAGGGCAAGTATTTACAGGGTGGGAGGAGAGACTTATTTCTCGGACAACAATTTAAAAACGTCGTGGATAACCTATCAATGGAGCAGATCTGAATTAGATTAGGATCAGATTCATTAGATTCAAATCCAATTATAATAGATCTGATTCAGATACAAAAGTAATTGGATCTAATTTGCAAGATCCAATCCAGATCCATATACCTGCGGACCGACCCATTTTGAAAAGTAATTTTTTTAAAATCATCATTTTATAAAATTAAAAATTATATTTTAATCAAAATATATAAGTTATATATGTATAAGAAGCAAAAAAAATTGGTAAATCATTTTTTGGTAAGTAAAAATTTTTTCTATTACCCCGTTTGGTAACGTTTTTATATTTTGTTTATGTTTTCAAAATTTTGTAAACTAACAATAGAAACATATTTGTAAAATTTGTCTGTGTTTCTTGTTTTAAATAAAAATTTAAATAGAAAAACGTAAATAAAAAAGAAAGTATTTTCACATTTTTTTTTGTTGCCAACATTAGTTCTTAAATCCAATGGATGGATCTAGATCCATTGGGTTATGAATTTAATTAAATGGATTTACTCTACTATTATTGGATCTGGTCCAGATCGAATCTAGATTAAATCTACCCCATTAACAGACCTAGAGTTTAAGATGATTAAAAAATAAAATAAAATATGATAAATTATAAATTTATAATTAATGTTATGAGATTAAGAGTGGTTAATTTTCTAAAAATTTTTATTATGTTTTTTAAGCAAACCAACCGGTCAACCACAGCCACTTGTTATTCAATTAATAAAACATTTTTTTTATTAATTTCCGTCATATTGTTAAAAAATAAAATTACATCAACGTGACGTTAAAGGATCAAATGGTCTCAATCTCTGCGAGCGGAGGATGACGGTCGACTGTAGCACGAGAGTTATCGAACAATTCTGATCAGCCACGTGTCACCGTATCACTCCCACAGAACAAAGCCGTCCGATTTTGATGACTTTTAAGGTTTCCTCATCACCTGGTAAAATCAAGCCGTCCGATCAAAACTGCCACCGCCAATCAAACGTCCAAAATTAAATTAAATCCAAGAAGGGGGGCCCACTTGTCCCCGTCATCGCCCACTGTGAATCAGCCACGTTCAACTGAGAGAAAAAAATAATTCAGATAGCGTCAGCTTCGGCCCGACTGGATTAACGCCAGCTTGTACACAGCTGTAATCCAACTATAGATATAGAGAGAGAAAGAGACATATGTATATATGTATATTAGTAAGAGAGTACGACAGTACGGGAAGACGATGAAAATAGAGCTTTGCTGGCTGGTGGAGCCGTGCGCATTGCGCACCAGTTCATCCATCTTCGGCGTTCGCATCCTCATGGATTAGCTTTCAGCTGTTCCAGCTAGAGGAACTCCCCAAGAACACTGTTTAACCTAATTCAGTATCCTGCGCTCTCATACTCAGAGACTCAAAGTTCTTGCTATCCTTTCTCTGCAATTGTGACTTGATTTGAGCAATCTGAGCCATACCACGAGTTCACTCGCCGGAGGGGCGGCGATGGATCCTTGTCCTTTTGTGCGCTTGACCGTAGGCAATCTGGCCCTGAAGATCCCAGTAGCGTCGAAGCCGGCTCGCTCCGTCGTGCATCCCTCGTCTTCACCGTGCTTCTGCAAGATCAAGCTTAAGAACTTCCCGCTCAAAACCGCTGTCATTCCGTATCTTTCACCTGATAGCCAGTTCCCCGACGGCCAGGCCCAGGCACCGGCGGCAACTTTTTACCTAAGTAAGTTTGATATCGACGTCCTGGCCGGCAAATTTCTTTTCTCGGGAAAGGTTTGCCTCAAAATCGCAATTTATACAGGGCGTGGTGGAGCCACTTG
This sequence comes from Pouteria glomerata, assembly GCA_035590655.1. Taxonomy (NCBI): domain Eukaryota; kingdom Viridiplantae; phylum Streptophyta; class Magnoliopsida; order Ericales; family Sapotaceae; genus Pouteria; species Pouteria glomerata. The sequence continues at coordinate 11,272,755 of JAVXUM010000030.1, forward strand.
TGGTTTGAACTCCGGGAGGCTGTTGGGGAAGGTGTCGGTGCCCCTTGATCTATCAGGAACGGAGACTAGGCCTTCCGTATTCCACAACGGTTGGATTTCCGTTGGTAATGGCCCGAAGCGCTCGAGCGCGCAGTTTCACCTAAACGTGAAGGCAGAGCCTGATCCGAGATTTGTTTTTCAGTTTGACGGCGAGCCTGAGTGCAGTCCACAAGTGTTTCAGATCCAAGGGAACATTCGCCAACCGGTTTTCACCTGCAAGTTCAGTTTCAGAAGCAACATCGACAGAAATCAAAGGTTACGTTCAGTTACGGTTTCAGTTTGTCCAAATGGTCATTTTAAGTTCAATTGCAATTTTCCTTCAAAATTTCCCGGGAAACGAACGTTTTTTTCCGAAACCGAAGATGCTTTACTATACGCCAAAAAAAAAGACACATTTCAAGCATGTTCAAATTGTACGGTAATGGTTGCTTCAGCCTCAATTCAATGGTAAAGCTTAAAAAGTAGCTTCTTATGTTCAAATTGAAACCCCCTTTCTGTTATTAGAATATGAAATTATGAACCCCGACCCACTTCATACTAAAGTCAGATCCGAAAACTTTACTCCTTGTGATAATTTTTTTTTTTCAGTTTTTATTTTGGTAGAATAAGGTTGAATTTGATTCGTTCCAAAGAACATTTCGATTTTCACAATTTCTGAAGTGAAAAGCAAAATGGTTGGCACTGTATAGTTTGAATTTTTATTCTTTGTTTGTTAATCTTTGGACGAGTTTATTTCATTGTTGTTTAAATGTTCTAAACTTTCCATCTTTTGATCTGCAGAACGTTACAGTCTGAATCAGGCACTTCAAGGGGGTGCTTGAGTTCGTTCGGAAGCGAGAGGGAGAAACCAGGAAAGGAACGAAAGGGTTGGTCAATCACGGTCCACGACCTCTCTGGTTCGCCAGTCGCCGCTGCGTCAATGGTGACTCCATTTGTGGCCTCTCCCGGTTCAGACCGGGTCAGCCGATCGAATCCGGGCTCCTGGCTCATCCTCCGCCCCGGCGACGGCACCTGGAAGCCCTGGGGCCGGCTCGAGGCATGGAGGGAGCGCGGCGCCAGCGACGGCCTCGGCTACCGCTTTGAGCTGATTGCGGACAACAGCTCTGCCGCCGGCATTGTCCTTTCGGAGTCGACACTTAGCTCGTGCAAAGGCGGGAAGTTCGTGATAGACCTTGGCGCGTCCTCCAGCTGCGGTAATGGGAGGTCGACGCCGGGAAATTCAGCGTCGCCGGCGTGCAGCCCGAGGGGGAGCGGGGACTTCGGCTACGGGCTATGGCCGTGTTTCATGTACAGAGGGTTCGTGATGGCGGCGAGGGTTGAGGGGGAAGGAAGCAAGTGCAGTAAACCCACGGTGGAGGTTAGTGTGCAACACGTGAACTGCACTGAAGATGCAGCGGCATTCGTGGCGTTGTCAGCAGCTGTTGATCTAAGCATTGACGCCTGCAGGCTGTTCTCTCAAAAGCTCCGAAAAGAATTATGCCCACCGTAGGATCTGCTCTGCTCTGCTGATTACATGACTCGGATCTCTATCTCTCTCTGTTTCAAAATTAACCCTTCTTCATTTGAACTTCCACCACTTTCCTTCTTTGGGCCTTTGATGGGTTTTTACTGTGGATCGATGGATTTTGATTTTCCCTCGTAACCGTTTTAGCTTGTACCAACTAGTTTTCGAGGCTTTTCGTACAGAAAAAGGGCTACGGCAGTGACCGGACAAGCTATGTTTTATACATGGGTGGTTTGTGTAATTTTCACCATTTCTTGTTGGGGAGAGTTGTTTTATTATTATTTTTTATTTTTTTTGCAATGATGTTTGTAAATGTAGCAAGCTGACTAAAAACTCTGGTGTGTATATTTCTAGTAAATTTTTTCAATTTCGTAATTTTTTTTAATTTTTAATTTTTACCAAACACTTAA
>JAVXUM010000030.1:11299748-11318611 GCA_035590655.1 Pouteria glomerata
TTACTCTGATACGATGACCTTAGAATCATGTTATGTATGCTTATCACTCACTCCCTGGGTCCCCGGGCTCGGGGCGTAACACAATGTGCATCTTAAGTTGGGGGAATGGATAGTAAGTAGAGAACATACCCTATATATATTATTGGTGACTAATACATAGGAAATTTTGTAGTCTAATGGGGGTAGTAGTCATGAAAATAATAACTAGCTTAATTTTAATATAGAAATAGGGAATGAAATTTGAAATTTGGTATAAACTTTTCTAATGTACTCAAGGCTTGCAAAACTTAAAACCGTAGAAGTGAAGGTGTATTGAGAATTAGATTTCATAAGATCTAGTTAGGCAAGTACACCAAGATAGAGGTAGAGACTTAAAAACCCTACATTTGGTGAGATTTGAGCCTTAGCTTTTATTTCTAAAGGGTACACTTAAAAGATCTAAAAAAAAAAAAAATATTTCTTTCATCTTACCTCCTTTGGATAGCTTCATTCCATTAGTTTGCTTCAGTACTAAATGCATAAGAGTCTACTGTTGATTTACATGTATGGATCAATATCTCTGACTAGTGTTATTAACCTAGCAAGTGATGTTAGGCCCTCATTTCTATGCTTGAAAGCCTGAAACATCTCTTTGTTTACATCACCATTGGAGCCAATTTGAAGCCTTAAAAATAAAGTTAATAATTTATGAAGTTTCTTTCGGTTTCACCCACATTCTTGAACTTTTTAAACCTTAGGTATATGTAGGTAAGCCCACCTTGTATGTTATGGAATACTTGTGCAAACTACATCATAAGGAATGTAAGGGAGGAGTCTATTTGAAAAAAAAAAGTATAAAAATGAGAAAATGGTTGAAAAAAAAATAAATAAATAAATAAACTTCAAGGTTGGTATTTAATGAGTAGAAGGAGAAAAGGTTATGAGAGAAACATATTGCACAAGTGTTCCTGAACATACACTTTGAATTATCCCATCTGTCATTTGTTTAGCTAATAACCCCCAAGCCAAGTTACCACCTAGTAAAGACCTAATAGACTCTAGGTGAAAGATACTTAGATAAGTATTAATCCAGCTCATGAATTGATAGTAGTACTCTTGGTATGCATTAATACATTCCATCCATGGAGCTACACAACATTATATGATTGAATTCATTCATTCACCTTTGATTTTGGGTTCACTGCATATTTGTTTTGCATTCCTGCATGAACTAACAGAGAGTAACTTTTTTGGAGTGATTTCTTTTGAGAGTAAACAACCCGGTGAGATTTGAAGTTGAAACCATGATCTGTGAGTGTATTTGCTAGGGAGGTTGACTGAATGACATAAATTAATACCCTTAAACGTAGATGGTTGAAAAGTTAAGCGAGTCTGAGGTATTTTCGAGAAATTTATACAACAATTTTAGACTTCTATTACTTATTTCATATTAACTTTAAGTCAGCAATTATTGGATTGAATATTACCACCCATTGAACTAGGTTAGGAATTTTATGGGTAGATTCACTGCAAACTCTTACAAGACTTCACTCGTCCACAAGAGGGAACCTAGGCGTTTAAAAGGTTTGTTGCACGCAGCCACATGCAGTCGTGCTTCCGACGAAAAGATAAATAGGTTAGAGACTTTAGTTAGATTGAAATAAAGTCATTACTAAGGACTAGCAATGCTTAAGTTGGGGGGTGTGATTACACTTGAAAAGTGTAATTACTAACTAGACAAATTAGTATATAAATCATGCATTTGTTTAATAAGTTTATATATTTTGTTATATTTTATACTTATATGTTTTGTTATCTTAAATGCAGTGAGAATGATAACATTTCTCTGATAAGTGACAAAGAAAATGAAAAAAAAAAAAAAAAGTAGCAAGAGAATAACGTAGAACAATAGCTGAGGCCGAGGATTGGACTGGGACCATGTTTGGAGCTAAAGAACAAAACCAGGAGGTGATCCAAGACAACGTAGTCCAGACCACCCCCTAGCCGATCCGGACTGAGAGACAAAGCAGCTTTCTGAGGTTGGCCACTGTGGTCTGGACCACCTGGGGCCCTGGTCCGGACCAAGCGAGTCCATTAGCATAATCGTGTGGCTTCTGTTTAAGGTTATTTCGGAGGCTATAAAAGCCAACTTCTTATACATATTTGAAGGACTTTTTCTAGCGGTTCTAGGAGTGTTTAGGGTTTAGAAAATTTCAATTTTTTTAGAGCTTTTATTGGAGATTCATGATGTTTTTGAAGTACGCAGTTACATGTGCTTGTTCTATTTCAATTGCTTTCGCTTTACATTTAGCGTTTGCACGTTCTTCGAAGTATGGTACTTGTTTACTTTGAGTTTAATAAAAGGATTTTTGTTTCTTTGATTCTTTTCATCGTTTCTTTTCTAGTTTGGAATTTATTTGAATTAATGAATGTTAGTTGCATGCGTAGTTAGAACCTAGGGTTTATTGGTGTTGTTTTGTTTTCATTCTATTTAATCTTTATTCTTACTAGTTTTAAGTTGTTTTTATTATTAGTTTATGATGATTTATGCAAGAATGCTAGGCTAGAAATTGAAGGCCTTGGTTTGATGTTTCAAAGTAGGGTTAAGGGATCTAGTTAGTTTAAAACCCTAAAGGTATATAGGCAGCGTGTATACGTAAGGGTATATATATCTTCTCTTGGATTTTATTTTGACTTACGAAAAGACCTTAGAAAGCAAAGTTCTTTGTTCAACTTCGTTGAATCACTGAAAAAGGATTTTGGTGCTTTAAACCTATTTTTCAAAACCTTGATATAAACAAAGTAAATCCAAAATCACGAATTTATTAAAAATAGATTTTTCGACTTTGTAATCCATTTGACGTGAGTACGAAGTTGAGTTTGTGGTAATTAAAACTTTTAATGAAATATCTTCCGATTCTTATTTCCATCCAAAAACATGAAATTTGAATTATAATAGCAAAAAAAAGAGTTTTAAATTAGGAGATTATCCTTCACTTGAAAACTGAACATCAAATTAAGGTTATTTTACATTATTTGAATTCAAATCCTTTACTTTCTTTTGCCGTTTGGAGTCTACAGTTAGTTTGAAATACTTTCTTACTTGCTTTATTTATTATTAATTTATTAAGAAACTGCAATCCTAAGAAATATAACAAGTCAAACATTTATTTTATAGCAACTTTAGGCTTAGAGAAACCTAGAAGAACTTAAAAACTAAAACCATAGGCTCTCTGTAGATTCGACCTTAGGCTCACTAGGTTAAACTACACCGTACATCCTTATACTTGGGAGTTAGTTCTAGACACACATTTGAGAAGCGATCACGTACCATGTTGCCTAATTGGAACCATAAAAATTTTCTCAGCAATAGCTAAGGATAATACTGCTAGAATTCGTTCTCTGTCCCATCCAATATCAGTCCAATAAAAAAAGATTGAAGCTAATCTCTGCTCCATCTAGTATCAGTCCAAAAAGAAACGATTAAAGCTAAACTAGCATCCATAGGATTATCAAAGAATTAAAGGACAAGAATCTAGCCAGCAATCATACTATAAGCTAGAGTCACCCAATCTGATAAACCACCATACTTTAGGTTCAGCTACAGCCCATACAGAACAAAGTTATCTCCATAAAAGAGAAGTAGGATAGTTAAAAGACACCATGCATGGGTGACAAAATGGGCAATACCTGGCTTTCATAAATAAAGCCCATATGGATTGTTGTGCTTTAAAACGCCACCATAATTTAACCTCACAAGCTGAAGTCAAATACATAAAAAAGCGAATTCCAAGGCAACCCTCGTCCATAGGAAAAAAAAAAATAAAGGCCCATTTACACCAATAAATCTTTCCTGCATTATCAGAGTACCCCCATAAAAATTTAGTGAATAATTGCTCTAATTGATAGAAAACATTTGATGGAGGCCGAAGAGTGTGAAATAGATAAGTGAGCATTGTATATATAGCATGCCTAATCAAAATAGTTTACCCCTAAAGAAAAGAAGATGATTGGCTAAGCTAGAAATTTTGTCACGGACTTTCTTTACCAAACCATCAAAGTAAGAAATCTTGAGATGGCCTTTATAAATGGGGCAATCAACATAAATGAAAAGTAGATTCCTCTTCTGAAAACCTATCACAGATTGGATAATGCCCTATCTTATACCAGAAGTTGAACAACCAACGTAAAATCCACTATTGGACTAACTAATGAGCTGCCTTGAAACTATCTCATATTTATGTAAAATATTAATAATGCACTAAATGTTTTCCCAGCTCCCATTTGCCAAGAAAATGATATCATCGGTAAAGCTCAAATGAGAGATGGTGATAGGGACATTATTCGCATAAACAAATGAAGGATATTGGTTATAAAGACCATCTAACCCACAAGAAAGAAATTATATTGCAATAATAAACTAACTAAGAGAGATATGATCACCCTAGCACAAGCCTCTTTGAGATTCAAAAAAATTCCAAGCTACTCCATTGACCATAACAAAAAATCAAGGACCCATAATAGTCTTTTGGATTAAAAAAATCTATCTATTAGAAAAACTAAAAACATGGAGCATTTAAAGAATACAAAGCCAAGACATACGATCATATGACTCAGCCATATCTAACTTAAGCACCATATTACTACCTCGGATACACCTATGCAGGTCATGTACCACCTCTTGGCCTAGAAGAATATTATCCTGAATAACTCTATATGGTCCAAAACCACTTTGAGAAAGAGATATAAGAGGAGGGCAAAAAGTCTAGTAACCAAAATCTTAGTAAGGATTTTATTACTCACATTACACAAACTAATAAGCTTGATATCCGTCCATGAAGCTAGGGAATATTTCCTAGGGAGTAAAACAAGTAAAATACTAAAAAAACCTCTTAGCATGAGAGTTCCATTAAAATAGTCAATTGAGGCAGCATGTAAGTTTGGACCAATATATCCCAACAAGTTTTGTAAAATCTAGCTACAACAAAATCTATCTAGCCTAAGAGAATTATCAAGATCAATGGAGGAAACAATTTCTTTTATTTCTTCCAGAGTTGGGTTAACACACAAAGTATCATAATCATCTTCAATCACCAATGTTGGGATAGTAACAAAATCAGAAAGCTCAAAACGGGAAGAATCACCCGAAAGTAAACTTTAAAAATAAACAGTTGTTGGGGCCTTAATATCGTTAATGTCAGAAATCTAAGACCCATCCTTAGACTAAATTTTATGAATGGAAAGAATATGATGCTGATTCTTTACCATAACGTGAAAAAATCTAGTATTAAAGTCCCATTTTTTTAATGATTTTACCCTTAAACGCTATCTCAAGAACTATTCTTCAATCACCAATGCCCTTAGAAAAAAAGCCTTAGCACACTGGAGATTAGATCAAGCCTGGTCAGAACTTAAAGAATCATAAGCAATCTCTATTTAACGAGCAACATTCTCAACCTCCTCAAATTTGTGAATTACCAAAGACAGTCTTATTCCAAAACCTAAGGCAATGTTTGAGGCGGATATGCTTCTGCTGAAAGGTCATAATTCACTACTAGAAAAGGGTCCTTCGTTTATAGCCCAAAGTGATAGCCAAAAGTTAAGGAGTCGTAGCCAAATGGTATTAGTTACGATCTAGCTACTACTTGTCAGTGATAGTATCTGCTCAGTGGTAAAAGGTTCTTTGGCTATGACCCATAACTGTAGCCATGTATTAGCTACTACAAAATATGCTATTAGCTACGGCCGTAGCCAATAAATGGATCATGGAACCACTAAATACTATAGGTATGACTTTTGACTATGTCTTGAACTTTGACAAATATTATTATATTAAGGATAAAATACAAAAACCATCTCTACAGTTTAGCCACCATGTCACTTTAGTCCCACACGTTTTAATTTTAAAAGTCTAATCCCTAAACTTTTGATCAAGTAGCAGCTCAGTCCTTCTGTTAATTGGTTGTTTCAAATAACCATTAGAATTAGGGTTAAAAGATAATTTTTTTTACAGTATACCTTTAATCATAATATTTATTAAATTTAATTAAAATTTTAATTTAATTTATTTAGTATGAACTATATTTTATTAAATTCAATTAATTTTTTAAAAATTAATAAAATTAAATATTTTATTAAAGGTTGATTTGATAATTTTACTAATAATTGTTATAATTAGCGAAATATAATCAAAAGAGTCACAAATATAAATATGTTCTCTTGAGTTGAATATATATATATATAATTATATAGAGAGAAAGAGAAAATTACAAGGATAGAAAATTAAGAAAATAACGATTTGGAGTCGTTTGGTAATGTTGCTATTTTTCTATTTTGTTTAACTGTTTATTTTCTAGTTTTGTTTTTGTTATCATTTTTTTCCAAATAAAAAGTGAAATTGCGTTTAAAAATATAATTTTATTTACATAAATTAATATTTAGTAAAATATTTAATTTTGTTATTTTCAAAAAAATTTTTGAATTTAATAAAATATATTTCATGGTAATTAAACTAAATTATGCATTAATTTAACTATATTATTAATTTAATTATATTACTTATTAAAAATAATTTAATACAATGAAAAATAAATTAACTATAATTTAATTATATTATTTGCTAAAAATAATTTATTAAAATATATTTTAAATATACACCGAAAGTATAAAGATTTGACTGTTGCAATTCAAACGTGATATATTAAAATAATACTGAGAGTAAACCATAGATGAAATTACCTTTTTACGCTCAGTCTAACAGTTATGTGTAACGACAAACTAACGAAATGATTGAATTGTTACTTAAGGAGAAGTGTAGGAATTCAATTGTTACAATTAAAATATGTAGGACTAAAGTGAAACTGAGGAAAAATTATAGGGATAGTTTTTCTAGTTTACCCTTATATTAATTTAATTTTAAAAGATTTTAGCTATTGATTTAGCAGTGACTAATACGAAAATTATATAATTTTCTATATAGGATTGGCTACTACTTATGGCCGTAGTAAAATATATTAATTAATTTAATTAATTTTGTAAACTTTTGGCTACAGCTTTTGAAGTTGCAAGTACTGCTGATTATACTATTATGTATATAGTATTGGCTATTGTCAACAGCCATAGTAAAAAATTTTAATTATTTTTAAATTCTAATTTGATTTAAAGAAATATTTTTTTTACCTATACAATTAACGTTATATTTACAATCAATAATCAATTTTAATTCTTACACGGTACTTGTAATTCAATATGAGGTATAAACTACAATAAATTAACAAAAATGTATTTGAATATAATAAAATAAATAAAAATTTTACATAGTAATATCAAAATCCATAATACAATATCAAAAAAATTCATATTGCCATAACAAAGCTACATTTGTAATACAGTATAAAAAAAAAATCCTAAATACTATATTAAAAGAACAGAATTAACATCCCTAATATGATACCCAAAAAAAAAAAAAAATTAACTTTGTCGTAATCTTGGTTCGAATTCATAAAATAAAAATAAAACAATGACTAGTTTAATAAATCGGCTAAACACAAAAAATTAAACTAAATTAAATATAGAGCGAAATAATATTTAAAATACTTAGTTGCCAACTATCAATAACAAACTAGTCAATATCTCAATTCTCAAATAATCAAAAAACTTAGGTGTTACAAATAATCTTTGTAGAGCAATTGAAAAATATTCTAATATCATATAGTCACATAATAGTCAATCTCAATCCATAATAACGTGTAAAAAGTCAATCTCAATTACAATAGTAATCCCACAAATCATGAAAACCTGAGAGGAATATAATCTACTAGGGTTCCTGCAAATATATTCAATATTTTATGTTGTCCCAAATAGCAACACTAGATGGGGGTGAATAGGGTTGTTTAAAAAGGCTTTGCAAATAAAAATTTTCAACCCCTAAAACAAACATGTCTAAACAGGATAATCAAATATGGAATACACTAAAAATATATTCAATATTTGTGGATGAAGAGTAAGTGATAGTATTTACAATAGATATAGCGAGAAGGGAAGAGAAGTAAATACAATCGATATATAGTAGTTTGGCTTCATTATTGTCTATGTCCATTCCCCTAAAGTCTTTCTTGAGATTTCTTTACTATTTTTTGAAAAACTTGTTACATGCTAGCTGCCTAAGGTGCTAGAAACCTTTCCCAAATAATTTTATACCCAAATCACTCACACCAGGTGATTCTATTCTCAAATCACTCCACAAGCCTCTCTCAAAGTATATCTCTTATCTTGATTCTAACACTTGAACTAAAACCAACAACAACTCACCTAACTCTTAAAAATTAAAAAAGTTATATATTTATCTTTCTTATAACAAGAATGATGAGTTTAAAACTCAATCAAATAAAAGAAAAAAACTCTTACAAGTTGAATATGAAAGATTAAGTACAAATGTAGGAAGATATCACTCTATGTTTGCAAATTGATAAAATTTTTTGTTTCTCTTTGTATGCACTTCTTTCTTACTTTCTTCTTTTTCTTGAATCTGAATTTGAGACTACATTTATAGGCAAAATTCCCCAAATGTCTGTTACTAACTAAAAAGACACTTTTAACCTTCAAAGAATTTGAATTTTCTTGCTTCTAATGCTGCCTTTCAGATTTTGATTTTCTAAGGCACATTTGTGATCCTTTTTCACCCTCATGAAGTTCAAATCTGACATTCGCTCAAGGTAATGATTTTGTAGGTATATAAGTCAGCTATCATCTGCCTAAATTTTAGCTTTATCCAACAGTTAGATATTTAAATATAGCCTTCAAACTAAGACTAGGTCTAGATAGATTTTTCTAACATCCTGAATCTATGTTTCTAATTAAGGCTACTTTTCACCATTAGATTTTTGGACTTTGAAGAAATTTAAACTACAAAAATTATAGCTTTTAAGTCTTCTTATCACACACCAAAATTGATAATTTTTAAAGTCGTAGATTATGAGTTATCTCTTAAAAATCAAGATTTATTCCAAAATTTAGAATTAAAACTTTTTATGCCAAGACTAATCTCCCATCTCCTTTTTGGACAACTTCTCTTTAGATCCACAAAACGTTTTTTGGAGAAAGTTATAAATATGAACGTCTAGTTTTATTATATTAAAATTTCATACAAATTGAACCATTAGATCTTCAGATATCATTAATACACTAACAAGTCTCTGGTTTGTTTGCTTGTCCGAGTTAACCTTCAAGTTTAAGTCTTCATCTTTCTTTAATTTTCATTTCTCCAAACTTTGAAATTCCTTTATTCCTTCATCTAAATTTTGTAAAAATACCTAAAAAATAATATCAATCTCTTCCAAGCATATTATCTTGAATCTATCAAATTAAAATAAATTATAACATTTCATACAATATATATTTAAAAATTAATTGTAAAAATTCAATTCAAGATTTGTTATCATTAAAATCAATTACAAAACCAAGTTTATAAACCTTAGGTCAACAATCTTCCCTTTTTTGATGATGACAAACCATTAATGATTTAAGATTTAGATTTTCAAAAGATGTAAATTAAGAAAAGATTTTCTATTCATATAAGCTCAATTTATAGTCAATATTTTGTCTGTCTCCCCGTTTGACATCATCAAAAAATAATATTAGGAGAAACAATAGTTAAAATTAGTCATAATTCTCCCCCCTAAATATATGCATCAATGTAAATTGAAATAAACATCAATGAGCACAAAATAATCTTAATAACAAAATAAACATCAATGAGCACAAAATAGGTTAAATCAATATCATATTAGATTAAATATACCAAGTTCTCTACGAATATAACAAAATTTATCCTCATTTAATGGTTTAGTAAAAATATTAGCTAATTGATTTTCTATCCTAACGGATTCAAGAATAATATCACATTTTTAAACATGATCTCTAAGAAAGTGGTGTCTAATTTTAATGTTTTTGGCTCTAAAATATTGAATGAGATTCTTTGATAAATTAATAGTATTAATATTATTACAATTAATTGGAATTTGATTAAAGTAGAGTCTAAATTCTTTTAATTTTGTTTCATCCATAAAATTTGTGCATAATAATTTTTAGCCGCAATGTACTTGACTTTCGTGGTAAACAATGCTACAGAAATTTACTTCTTGCTAAACCATAATATAAGTGAATTGATCGCTTCTAGAATGTGCATCTAAACTTAACCCCTAAGTACAACGGTGTGCGGTGTAGTTTTACCTTGTGAGTCCAGGATCATATCCACAGGGAGTTTAAAGTTTTAGTTCTAGGTTATCCAAGTTTTCTAATCCTAAGTTCAATATAGCTGATAAATAGATGAATATGAGAGTTTTATATTTGTTTTCTAGCAATCTTCTAAATAACAAAATTAAATTCAATAGTAAACTCAAGAGAATAAATAAACTACTAATTCCTAAAGCAATAAAGTAATCACAAACTAATATGTAAATTCTACCGCTAGTAAGATATTGTCCGCTTTGGCCCCTCAAGTCTCTTCCCGGTAAGCCCTCACGGTTTTGTTTCTGGCGAGAGCTACTCCAGTGTCTCTAAAACGGGTCCTACTAGGGAGAGGTATCCCCACCCTTATTAGGCGTGGTTCGTTCCCCTCTCCAACCGATGTGGGATCATTACAATCCACCCTCCTTTAGGGCCCAGCGTCCTCACTGGCACACCGATTTGGCACATGCTCTGATACCACTGTAACAGCCCGGGACCACCACCGCTAGTAAGATATTGTCCGCTTTGGCCCCTCGGGTCTCTCCTCGACAAGCTCTTACGGTTTTGTTCTTGGCAAGGGCGACCCCAGTGCCCCCCAAAACGCGTCCTCCTAATACAGAATACACAGCAGAAGCTATGGGGTCCCACCAGTCTGGCACCACCACCGCTAGTAAGATATTGTCCGCTTTGGCCCCTCAAGTTTTGTTCCTTCTCCCGTGTTCTCTACGGGTCCAGACGCGTCTACGCGTCTGGACCCATGTCACGCGTCTGGACCCATGGGGAACACGGGGAAAGGAACAAAACCCGAGGGGCCAGTTGGGCTTGCCGGGAACAATATCTTCCTGTGGGTGGTGTGGCCCAGCAGTTGAGACTGCGTACTCTGATACCAGGAAGACGCGCTTTGGCGGGGCACTGGGGTCGCCCTGGCCAAGAACGAAATAGTGAGGGCTTGCCGGAGAGAAACCCGAGGGGCCAAAGCGGATAATATCTTGCTAGCGGTGGTGGTCTCGGACTGTTATAGTGGTATCAGAAGTGGTGCCGAATCAGTGTGTCAACGAGGACGCTGGGCCCTAAAGGAGGGTGGATTGTAACGATCCCACATCGGTTGGAGGGGGGAACGAACCACGCCTAATAAGGGTGGAGATACCTATCCTTAGTAAGACGCGTCTGGACTCATGGGGAACATGGGGGAATGAACAAAACCCTGAGGAGCCAGTGGAGCTTGCCGAGGACAATATCTTTCTTTAGTTTTCTCTGGATTCACAAATGCCATCAAACCAATTTTTAGTTCATGTGCCTTTGGTATTCAAGGAATTTCATGAACATGGTGAGTAGACACGAGAGCTAATTAAGCGTGTTAATTAATTATATGGGGAAGGAATTAAGCAGAAGAAATTAGGAGCGTCAAAATTATATCATTTGTAGATGACCAAATCTACACCAAAAGATGAGTTGTTTGCCTATTACCTTCAAACTCCCATTTCTGCGACAAGTGAAAATTAGCTGTAGGCTTAGGAATTTTGGATAATGTGAGAATAAAGTAGAAGCTTCAAATGGTTATATTTTTCTATGTAGTTTTTTTAACTCGATGTAGTTATTTTTGTTGTATTTTTCCATGCAATGTTTTTTATTCTCTACAATTCTTTTACTGTATTTTTTGTACATTTTTTTATTATATGTAGTTTTTACTGTATTTTTTTTGTGCAAATATTTTTTTATTATGTGCAGTTTTTTGTTGTATTTTCTATGCAATTTTTTTTTATCTTTTGATTATATCCAATTTTTTGTTGTATTTTTCTATGTAATTTTTTTTATTCTTGCACAGTTTTTTGCTATAGTTTTTTTATTTTTTTATTTTTTACTTGATTATAAAAAATTAGATTATATTTTACATTTTAATTTTCTTTTTGATTATAAACTAATACTTTACTTGTAATAGAGTATGGTTATACGTGGCAAAATTGATGGGCATGGAGCTAGATGGGAAAAATAGCATAATGCTTGTATATGAGATAACCTCACTTGAACGTGATATACTATCACCACAATCCCAATTGAGAGCATCACATTCCACACACCAAATCAAGTTTGAGTTAAGTCTACCTTTCTTTCTTCTAATTAAAAAAATCATAACTTAGCTTATATTAGAATTGAGCACGCTTAATGCAAAATATTCTAGACTTGTTTTGCCTTTGGTATGTTCTATTTTTTTTTTTTTTTTTTTTTTTTTTTTTTCGCAGGAAATTTTAAAGCATTGATGGTTTGAAGCTATATCTGGCAACTTTAGGACATTTAGCTGTAATTATTTTACACTATCTTAATTACTAATTGTAGTACATTAGATACAAATATCATTGGAGTATTGTAAAATTTTTATTGACTATTATTATGACAAATTTATATATTAAAGATTTTCAAATCTTTATTTAATGTATGTATTTTATTTACAATTTTTTTATTGAAATTTATTTACCAGCTAGAAGTAACTTTAAATAGGATATTTTTTGAAATTTTTGAATTATGATATTTTAATTTGAAATTTGAAATTATAAACTATGCGCAATGACTCAGAGATTTGTCACACAAAAAAAAAAAAGTAAAGTAACGACAAAAGAGTTTTCACAGCATCTCGTATTTATTACAATTATTCAAAATTGTGTTGTCAACAAGCACATTACTTGTGACGGAAGAGATTATCACTGGCTATAGTATAGTCTAATCAAATGAAAGAACTAAGGCTTCAAAAATATGAAAGATGGCTTAACATCACTCCCTAGGTTCACAACAACTCGTAAGATGTATTGATACACTCATGCAAGTCAATGTAATGCTTGGTGTTCATTAAGACCAAAACAAGTTAGTGTGATGAAGCTATTCAAAAACTATTGAGATGAGCAAAAGATAAAGTATAAATTATATATAACTTTCAAAAAAACAAAAATAAGACTTAAAAGCTCACACAATAGGGTTCAAGTCTCCACCTATGTCATGGCAAACCCAAGTAATTAAATCTCTTAAACAACAATCCTTAATACACTCTCATCCGATGATCTCAAAGGACATGTTCTCAAAGTATTAGGAAACTATGTACTTAACTTGAATCATTCATCTTATTCAATATTGCAACTAAATCACCAATTACTCTTATGGAAAAAAATACCAACATAAAACCAATCAAGGTAGACAAGCAAAGTTCAACTTATGTTAAGTCAAATCAATTAAGCTTAAATATGCTTAAATTTTAAAAAATTTTGATAATTTTTTCAATAGCAGCATAGTAACATCATGCAAACCTATCTCCAAACCTAAATTGTACATTATCCTTGATGTAACTACCATAAAGTAAATACGAGTTAGTAGTGTGAAAGTGAGCATGATGAAGAACATATAACCATGGCCACGAAGGCACAATTCAATCAACCAAGCATAAGCAAAAGTTAATATGCACCTATTATTTAAACTACTTAAGCCATCACCTAATACACCTCCAACCTAGATTCTACAACATTCTCAATAACAAACATAAATAATTATTAAGTACTAAAATGAAAGTGCAAGATTAAGGAAAGAGGGAAGAAATAATATTATCTCAGGAGCTTTCATATTTGAAGGAAAGAAAAAAAATATTCAAGAAAAATGTTAGAAATAAAAAAATGATAAAAAAAAAAAAAACAAAAGAAAACAAAAAAAGTTAGTAAGTAAAAGAAAATAAAAGCAACAAAAAATCATTCAAGAAGTAAAAATTTAAACTAACAAGAAATAAAAAAAAAAAAATAATAAACAAAAATCTACCTACAATGTACAAGGAAAATGGGGGATAAAGGGTCATCCAACACTTACTCTATCCGAAGCCTTACCAAATGCCTTTATTGACAAAATGTTCTCTTCAGGCCAATGAGAGACTGAAGGTGGGTTAGCTCTAAGTGTGTGTAACACCGGAGACAAGATGACTAAGTAAGGTCCATAACACCCCAGATGTGGCCCACAATAAAGGTCAAAAGTGAACATGGAATGCACAAATAAACACTCAACACCAAGAAAATCAATTTGTGCTACTTTTTTTAGATAATCTACCACCCCTATCCTAGTGTGATTAGTCTCATTCAAGTCACACACTAACGCCTTAGTAGGACTCTCAGGTGGGACAAAATTAAGAAAGGACGTGTACAAGTAAGTGAAATAGGTAAGACTGACTCTGTGTAAAACTTCTTAGGCCAAATAACATTTTTCATTCTCAAAATGAGTCTTAAGACCCTGAAGAATAACCTGAGTGATAAGGGTAAGATAAGCATCAAGCTTAGGGGTTGTGATAAATGAGAAACATGCTCTAGTTGTGGGCTGCACACACACTGTACCAATGTCTATCAAACTTTTAGTGTAAGTGAAAAAAAAGTACATGATTAAGAGAGTCCGAACCAATCAAAGTCACTGATTCCACTATCATATCATCCCTCAAATTGGTGTTCTCCAAAGGTGTATCATCATCATCTAACAAAGACCAATCAATCTTAGATGTGGGTGATGTGGAGCCAGGACCACTAATGTAAGTGTACGTGGGCTCAAATGTGGTAATCTTGGGAATGTGTCCTCAACAACCATACTATTTCCCTCAAGACCTGCAATAAGAATGTTTCTAGATTAATGCTCAAGGTCACGGGGATAAGTATCTAGAAAAACCTTAAGAAGCGTGTCTAAGTCAGAGGAAGACTCTATGGTAGACTCTAAAGGTGGGACATCATATGTAAATGAAGTCTCATGATCGTGATGTTCAGTCCCCATGAGTGGTGTGAGGTATGAGCATGAATAGTCGGCATATGATATGTTGTCAAATGTGCTAAATGTAATAATGTGATCAATATCTCCTTTAAGTCTTATGTTCTCTTCGAGAGACTCAATATAGTACCATGCCATATCCGTGGTAAGATCAAGAATCTCATCAAGAGTATGAAATGTGTCATGTGTCTGGATGCAAACCTTGAAAGAAGTAATTCAAAATGCACCACAACTCTAGATGATAGCTTGGGTAGGATTGTAAAATATTGTTGAACCTTTCCCAACATTTATAGAACATCTCACCCTCTCTTTGTGAAAAATGTTTTAATTGAAATTGAAGGATGCATGTCCTATTCGAAGTGGAAAAGTGATGGAAAAAAGCATTTGACAAATCCTCCTAAGTCTAAATAGAATGTATGGAATAGTACTAATCAAAAGCTATTTCATGTAATGACATAGGAAAAACAATTCATCATAAAAACTTCATCCCAACAACCATTAGTTCAATACAAACAAGCCAACCCAAAGTTTTTAAGATGGACTCGAGGGTCCTCATGCTCATGCCCAAAATATGAAGGTAGCATGGGTCTGGTTTTTAAAACAAAGTGTGTGCAAACCAAGACATGGGTGGGTCATGTTGGGTGAATCATATGTGCATGGCTTGAAATCCATGTTCATAATTGAACTGTAAAAATTAAATGAAAGAGATTAAAAAAATAGAAATACTTAGCTAAAAATGCACACTAAACTAATTGCAATGTAAACTAAATGGCAAGCAAATGTAATATAATATTATGCAAAAGAAAAAAAAAAACAATTAACTAAGTGAATAAAGATAGGAAAGAATACTCTCAATTGCTTGAGACGATTTAATCCTAGTTCCGAATTGTGGGCAACAATTGTTTTCCCTAGCAATGGCAACAAAATTGCTTATCGTTCCACAATACGGATTTACACCCCAAGTATAAGGTGGTTTGATGCAGCAATTTTAAATTTATAACGGTAAAGTACCGATCAAACCCACAGGAAGAGGCATAATAAACTCACAATTCTTTTCTCTCAATTAGTTGGTGCCACACAAGCAAAAAAACAAAGAAGATTGTTTGAGTTTTGAACATGAATCCTACCTAGGCATTTTGCCAAACACCTAGGAGGTGGAAATTAATGCTAATTTGAAATTATTAAAGAAACTTTGATTAAACTAAAATAACGATAAAAAGGACTTGGATTAAACTAATTCAGGTAGTGATTTCTATAGATTTTCAAGGAGAACAATAACTAATTAATTTGGTTGCAAAATCAAGTTCACTTGGTTGAATTTCTAGATCAAACACTTAGTGTAATATTTTATATAGAAT
Organism: Pouteria glomerata; assembly: GCA_035590655.1. Classification (NCBI taxonomy): domain Eukaryota; kingdom Viridiplantae; phylum Streptophyta; class Magnoliopsida; order Ericales; family Sapotaceae; genus Pouteria; species Pouteria glomerata. The sequence goes on from JAVXUM010000030.1 coordinate 11,316,086, forward strand.
ACATGAGAGTTCTAGGTGGCAATTCACATACAAATGTCTGTCTAGACAAGGGTAACGAGCCTTTATACTTAGAATTTTCTCAACTTGTCTTCAAATCCTTTGATCGAACAAGTGTGCACATAAGAGGCTATCCTGATTAGGGTCTAGACGGGCTTTGACACTTACAATTTTTTTCCAGCTTTAGACTTCTGTAGAGCTACTGTCGATCGAACCCTTGTTCAAATAGAGTCTTATCCGAACAGGTGTCTAAACAGAGGTCAGCTCCTGCAACTTTTTCTTCATTTTCATTGCCATTTATTTTCATTTGTTGCCAAACATAATGACAACTCTCTTAGATCGTATTCTTTATCAATTCCCCCATTTAATCATGTAAATTGGACTATCACTACCCATTTAAGAAGTTTTCTTGTACGTTTTACCATACAATCACCTTTGAAAAATACAGTTCTGTGGGTTAGCAATATAATGAAAGAGTTTATGAGCCATATCAGATCTAAAAATTAAGGGAATACTTTCTTTTTGATAATTGTACTTCCTCTAACCAAGCAGAAGGAGAAGTCACATCAGAAGAATAAATTCTATTCTAATCTTAGACAGAATTAGTCTATCTGCCTAGATTCCAAAAAATATGTCAAAAAAACATATAACTACTGATGGCAAGAGATTATTTGTATCTTCTATTATGTTAATATTCTGAGCCACTAAAATCAAAAAATGAGTCATTCAACTTTTTAAACAATATTAGTCGGATAGAAATTGATACATCATCTAAGGTAGTAATTTAGGGGGTGTTTGGGTTGAACCCAAATTCTGAAAAACTCTGAAAATCTCTAAAATTTATCTCACTACACACATTACGAATCCACAATTTATCTCATTTTATCTCACTTTTTATCATACCAAACACCCTTTTATTTCAATGATCTTTATAAATTTTTTTAAAGCAGAAATAGAGTTAAAAGCCACCATCACAACCGATGAAGCCCAAGTAGAACAAGATTATTAGGAGAACATGGGTAAAGAAGAATGACACAATATCGAGAACACAATAGAAGGCTAACAAAAGCTACACTATCACGAAAGCGCAGTAGACCAATCAGAAATGCTGCCAAAAGAAAAAAAACAAACTTTTTTAGAAGTGGGCCATGGATGCCTACACCTTTATCCAATACACGACAGAATCGATATGAATATCATATAAAGGAATCTACTTTAACTAAAAGTAATTCCATAATTGTACTTTTTCTTTTTTAAAACTATTGTCTTTTTTTCTCTAAAAAGGTTGTTCCCTATTTTTTATTTTGTAAGGTTTGGAGCTCCTTATTTTTTATTTTGTAAGGTTGTTCCCAATTTTTTTATTTTGTAATGTCTATATAAATGAGTCCAGATGTAACGAGGAGGTACTGAAAAATTAGAGTGCTCTCTCTCTAATCTTTTTGTAATATTTCTTGTACAATATTGAGTATTATTAAAAGTTTGTATGTCTGTGAAAGTTTGTATATTTGTGAATAATTCTCTAAGTGTTTAAGTGTTTGAGCGTTCCAACATCTAAAAGTATTAGAGCCTAGATGGTTCTAAGGAAAGTGACTTTAAGCTACTTATTCCATGAAGGTTAATGTTTTATGAATAGTGATACTAAAAATTATCATATCCATTTTTCTTCTCTTGAATATTTTTTTGTTTATGTGTGTAATATTAATGCTTCATGAAGTACTTTAAGTTCTTTATATGATTTATATTTAATAGTAGTAGACTTATCAATTAATCGTGAAATTAACTAAGAGACTAAAAATATTCTAAGTTTAAAAGTTGGAATACTAGAAAGTTTATTTAGGTTTCAAGGTATGTTTTATAATTCATAAAAACTATTAAGGTTTTTCTGTAAATATTTGTGTGGTCCGACATGGTCCCCTAGAGTAGTATTGTGATTTCAAAACAATGTGAGGCTATAGGGAGTGTAAGTATAATAATTTGAAATGTTTAAGGGGTGTTAGTATAACTTACCCTATTTATTAAAAATAATTTAATAAAATGTATTTCAAACATATACTGAAGATGTAGAAATTTAACTGTTATAATTAAAACATGAGATATTAAAATGACACTGAAAATAAACTGTGAATAATATTAACTTTTTATCTTAACGGTTGTCTGCAATGGTCAATTAATGGAATGACTGAATTGCTGCTTGATCGAAAATATAGGGATTTGATTATTATTATAATTATAACAGATTGGACTAAAATGACACCAAGGGTAAATTGTAGAGGTGATTTTTGTACTTTGGCCATAAAATTTTATAACTATCATATAACTAAGTAATTTCACTAGTTTATATTTTTGTCTTTCTTAAATACCTTTGACTACATACTACTTTTGTAACTTTTTTTTTTTTAAAATACTTCTTAATTAGTTATTATCTACTTGAATACCATTAACTATTTATTATTTACTATTTAAGTCATTTTTATTATCTTTTATAATTTTAATTTAATTAAAATAAGAATGTAATAAAAAACACATACA
>JAVXUM010000030.1:11331521-11344653 GCA_035590655.1 Pouteria glomerata
CTACTGATGCTTCATCTCTATGTATTTCTCTGTCTCTTCTCTACTCTGACTTGTTGATGCCTTCTTCTTTAGGTTTGGGTGCCTTTGTATAGGCGGGTTGAGGTGGGATCTTTAGACTTTGAATTCTATTTGAACTCTCCCAAGCCAGCTGATATTTTTGTATCATATCCGATATACATACTACTAGATGTATCATAGATGTATCTTGATCCTCTTTTCTTCAATTTGATCTTCCTCTCTAAAGTATATCTCTGCCACCTCCTTGGATATTAATCCATATCCCTTTTAGTATTCGATTGCAGCATTAATTCTCCTCAATCACTGTTGTAGAACCTGATTGCTGTTGGGACTCTTTGAATCGCATTAAGAGTTAACAGTTGTATCGGTTATAGCGTGAGAACAACCTTGCCCATGCTTGGTGTGGGCACAGCTTGGGTGTCGGCGTGATTGGCGTTTGGATAGTTTCACCATGGACATGGGCGAAGTAGGGATGAGGTGAGCGTGTGGATCGCATGGGAGTGGGAACTGCTTGGGGGTTGGGATGGTGTAGGTACAATGGCCACGTTCCCTTCTGCTTACCTGTAGATCAATCAAGTTAATAATAATAAAATTATACTCACTCGATGCTAACTAATTTTTATTATCAATAAGTTTAAAGAAATAAACTAATGTATTACTCACCAAATAAATAAACTATCAATCATGAAATAATTATAATAAAATTTCTAGGGACTTCAAATTATCTTTCAAAGATACATCAATTTGATCATTTTAAACCAAAATCTATATTCTTTAACCAAAAGTGATCACATACAAAATAGTTGCAGTTCGTTTGGATGGAGTGAAATGGGAATAAAAAGGAGGAAAGAAAAGATTTTAAAATCTGTCACTTGTTTGTCAGTTTTTCTAGGAAAGAAAAGAGAAGAAATGGGATGAAAAATGAGTGTTGAAATTTTAAAAATTTCATCTTCCTAAAAGTGGAGGGAAATGTAGAGAAAAGTTAATTAATGAAAATTTTAAAATGACGAATTTGCCCGAAAAATAAAGAATAAGAAAAATAAAAATTATAAACATATTCTAGAGCTAAATAAATTCACAACCCTCAACTCCCCAAAAGATTTAATGGTAAAATAACAATATACACTTTCTTTTCCTTTCATTTTTTCTCAAATCACAAACAAAAAGAAAGAATTTTTATTGTTTCTTTCCTAGCTTACAAACAAATTGAAAGAAAATATTATAATTTCTCTTCTTTTCTTCTCTCCTAACTAATATTTTCTTTTCTTTTCTTTTCTCTCCTAAACTCACAAATGGAGCGTTAATTAGATCTATGATTTGCTCTAAAAATGTGACAAATTTAACCATAAATATACTTTTAAAATTAGTTTTTCAGAGTACAATCAATGCACCTTTTTGAGAGTTGCAAATTATTGAGTGGTGTTTTTCCAAGATTGCTGAAAATAATCCCATGATTACATTATAGAGTCGAGTGAGATCACTAGAGTAAAATAGCTGAATATAATTCTATATTTACTTGCAGTTGTCTGGAGTACATGGGTTTGCAATTTCGGCCTCCGTGGACTCCAATAATAGGTTCACAATATTAGCGTCATCCTAAATCCAAATGTCATAGGAGGGTTTGGATGGTGCTGGTGTAGAATCAGTGAGATGCTTATGCTTGCTTCCAGTTAGGGTAATCTTAACTGTATTGGACTATTGTAAATAATTCTTGACATTAACTTTTTGTTAGTTAAATGGTTGGGCTAATTAGTGGAGCTAATCGACTTTGATACCATAGGAGATAGACACTATAAACGATATTGGACTTGAATGTCATCTGTGATGAAAAAGGGATGAAAAAATTGAGCTTAGAGTGTTGTTGGAATCAGTCATCGCCAAAGATGACATTGGAGTGATCCCTGAAGGAGGGCAATTCTTATGATTGGTGTCACACAGTGAGAGCTAAACTCACGTGCTGTCACTTGTTGGAAAAAAGAACTTCACGATTAGATCTTACTCTCTGAGGTTGCGCCATGTGTGGAGCAGTGTTGAAGCAGGTAGCTGGTCAGCACAAGGCGAAGGCTTTGATGATGTTAATAAGTCTCGTCAGTGACCGGTAAAGGATTGGTCTTTGTAGCAGCATTGCCATTTGTTTACTCACTAACGACAATAGTTGATGATGACGATGGCGGGCAAAGGCTCCTTGGAGGTCAATAGTTGTCAATCATGACGTTGACAGTAAGATCACCTAACGATTTTTTATTTGGTGATGATTAGCGGCAACTGTGATAATCAATAGCAATTGAAAAATCACTTTTGGTACTATAGAAGTTGCAAAATCACTTTTTTTTGGGTACTGAGTTGGCTAGGGTTGTTGATACAGATACAAGAACTAATAAATGAGGGGTTCTTGATACGAACACAAGAATCCAAACAAAAAACATAGAATAGGATCTCTTCTTTGATATCATGTCAAGAAAACGAGTGAATGGAAAGGCTTGACACCACTAGGGTTGTCTCATAATATATTTATATACATATGTCCTGTACAAACTAAGGAACAACTTACTCCCTAATCAAATCAAATATCTCCTAATCAAATCTATCACATTTGGAAATAATACATATTACAATATTTACAATATTCTAATAGTGGCTATGCTTTTATTCATGCTTTTCCTACTCTTGTCTTTACTGATTTCTTACATTGATTGCATGATGTTGACATTGGACCTTTTTATATCATTTGTGATCTTGGACCCAGTACAATTTTCTCTAGATTGCCATGTGATGTAGTTTTGACACAATTTTTGATGTGGATGACTTGTTACTTTGTCGAGACATCTTTGGGCCTTTCATGTTGTTTGTGGGTTATGTGATGTTTTTATACTAGTTCCTGTTCTTCAACCTCTTCGGCAGTATGATGCAGAGTAGGGTTTCACAATGCGCAATGTTGAGAACATCATTTTCCTTAAGCTCCAATGATGTGTTGTCAAGTGGAAGAACTGATTTAACGTTGAAATTGCTTGGATTACTCAGGAGAAGTTCTGCCTCCTTAATCCTTAGATTATGGACTATTTTCTTCTCTGGAGAGTTCTTTTCAATCGGAGGAGAATGGAGAGGAATTTTATATCATAGGATTTATTCTGTAGGTTATTTTTAGTATTATTGGCATTTTATGTTGAGATTTTATTTGCAGTTATGTAATTTAGGAATGGTTAATTAGGGTTAGTGGTTAGCCCTATAGAAAGGCTATACTTGTTCTGGATCGTTAGTTTTTGAATGAATTGAATTTTTTATTGAGTTTATCATCTGAGCATAGTGTAGTTTTCTTTACCTTTTTGTTTCGTTGCTTCCTTGTGTTACGTGAATTCTCCTTTAATTACATTTCACCACCATTGGAAAGATAGCGATAATGGAAGAAATGTGCATGGTAGACTTACCTTCAACTCAAAACTCTCATAAAAAGGAAAATTGACAATGGTTAATTCGTTTACATTCCTTTCCCTTGAAGCATCTCCATATAAAGACTAAGCATTATCTTATCTCCTTGGAAAGTCTCACATTTAGCAAACATTCAACAAAAAGCAAAGAAAGTCTAGCGCTTTCTTCACTTATTGCCTTGCCAAATTAGTTAGGGCTAGAAATGCAACTCCTATTTCTGGGTCCTGCCACCATTCTTGTATACGAGATTCCGTGTACAGATCACATAAATAGTTGCTGCTTATGTTAGAAAAGCTACTTTGTAAAGCATTATAATAGAAAAGCTACTTTGTAAAGCATTATAACTCGCCAAAGGCCTTACCAAGTTAGTAGAGAGCACCTTTGCCTTACATGATTTAAATAAGATTGCATTTGAAATTCTTTCTTCAGTATCTTGCAATCTGTGCATCATCTTCATTGATATTGATTATAGCTCTGTAAACTACTCTGATATCATATTCATGATGGGAGGAAGCTTGCCCTTAAGGAGTTTTATGGTCCACTTGGATGCCCATGCAATTCTTTCCACTGTTACCTTCTTTCTTGCCACAATTTAATTAGCAGGTTAAATCATTGGCCTGGTTCAGTCAAGATTGTGCATACTTCTGACTGCGAAGATGAATGTCCTTGTTTTTTAAAGCCTTTGCTTTTGCACATTGCAACCTCTTCAACTGTTAATTGAAGCTTGATTTATCATGCATGCATGATGCCAATTTGGTCTCTAAAGAATCATATTTAACAAGTTTCCAAAGAGTTGGAAATGGATAAGCCATGACTTAGCTTATTTGAGTGATTCCAGTCTTCAGGTGTTCCTATCTTGAAGTTCTTCTTCTTCTTCTTCATTTTTTTTTTCTAATGTTTTTCGTATTTTGGTGATGTTTATTTAGGCCTATTTGCAGGATTAGGCTGGTAGTGGGACTAGTACTTGGACATGAGGGTATAGCAACAAAAGCATTTTCAAGTAACCATAAGATGGGTTAGCTACAGGAGAAGCAAATTGTACCGCCCAATGTATGCTGGTACTGGTAGTTGGATTAGTACGCAGAAAAGCAGTCATATTAATTGTGCTTTGAGAATATGGTTGCGATTCTGATAGCTTCAATTAATTTCAATATTTAGGATTACATTTGGTCTACCACCTATGGCACCCCTCACCATGGGAAATACGAGCGAGCAATGTCTATTTGCACTTAAGGGTAATTAATAAAATGTAAATAGGTGCAACTATGTACCAGAGACTTTGAAATTTATTTATTTTTTCCTATACGTATGATCTCGAGTTCTCAGTGTACTTAATTGCCTGCTGTCCATTGCTGGTGGCAGTGGCTCTCTTCATTATCTTTGGTTAGATGATTTTTTGTCGTCCAATAGCTATTGACATTCATGTTGCCATCACATACTGTAGGAACTTGGCACAGACATGAACCTTTATGCCTTGGTCTTTGGGGAATCTGTTTTAAATGATGCAGTGAGTCTTTGTTGCTTTTTAAATATTTTTACTCTTCGTTTGAGGTTATTTTTTCCCTAAAGATGGAAGCATTTATTGGGAACATTTTCTTTTTGTATGTTGCACAATTGGAAGATGGCAATTTCCTTGTACAGGTATGTGAACTTGACCATATAAATTAAAGTGTATATGTCGTTCGAATTCTAATTCAAGTAATTTATTTATTTAATTTTTTTAGGACAATGTCATTGGTCAAAAGCCATACGCCAACTGGACAGAATTTCTTCATTGTTATTGTCAGATTTCTCGAGACCTTTGTTGGCTCAATGTCAGCAGGTTAATCTCTACGCTGTCCTTACTATTGGATGAAATAAACATCAGTTTCTTAGTTATGTTCCTTCTACATGATGGAATATATCAGGTCTTGATTTGCCTATTTTATTTTATTTTTTTGGTAGGTAGGTGTGAAATTTTATTACCAAAAAAATTGGATAGTATGGTATGCTCAATAGTATTCTCAATACATCTCCCGGTAGGAAACACAAAAGGAAAGGATACACCTAGATCTATCCATTACATAAATATTCCACTTACAACTCAAGTGGATAGGCTAAGAGTCAAAATTAATAGATCTCGCTAAGTCCATCATTCACTTTTTCTTTGATTTGCTAGACTTAGGGGTTACTCCCTTAATAAAGGAAAGACTGGTTAAGGCTTTCTCTCTAGCTGAATTCAATTTCTGTATTCTCTCCAGTAGAAGCTTCTTGTTTTAGGTTCGAGAGAAACATGGAGTCAGACATTAAAGTTGCTTCGAAGGATTTATCCCATCACCATCACTAATCTGAGCCTCAGAATTTTCAGCATGAGAGAACATCTTGGTGAACTCTTGGGAGGAAATTTGGAAGATCATTCTTCTTATCCACTTAACATTCTTCAGTTTGACATGAAGACAGAACCACAAAAAGATTAGGGGATGAATGAACTGATACCTCTTTTTCTTTTCTTTTATTGCATTAGGCATGGATGCTCCATTACCTTTGCCTTTTCTTACCTCTTGCCATTCATTTCCATCCCTATTTTCTTTAATTTTCCGTTCTTGCCATGGAGGTGGATTTGTGATAGTTTTGGCCTTATATGGGCAAGAAACTGTAGAATGACCAAACGCTGTGCAATCTTCACATTTTTGTGGCTTCCGTGGTACTTCGACTCTAATTTCACATGGCTTATCATAACCCAAATTTAATTTGAAGGATTTAGTAATATCCTTGTCCACCTGAATCTCAACACACACCCTTGCAAATGAAAGCCTACTCTTGGTTTGTGTATATTCATCAAGACACAATGGAGTACCAATTACACCAGCCACATAATCCATTTTCCGTCCAAAGTTCAAGATGAATATTATAGAATTTTGACCCACATTGGCATTGAAAATCTTTGCTTAATTGTATTGTGGGGTGCCATTTTTTAATTATAAATAAGCTACTTCCAAAATAATAAGGCCCTCCATCAAGTATTTTCCTTAAAGCCTCCTCACTTTTGATTTTAAAACTAAAGAAACCATTTCCTAGAATCACAACTTCATGTAGGTCCTCCGCCCCTAACCTCATGCCTTGACATTGTGAAATGATAATTTTTTATCTTTGAAAATAACCTCCCAAGCCATGTTCTCATTGCTCATATCCAGTTTTAGAGACCTGTAAGGGCACCTTAAGATCGTTGTTCTGAGGCCAAACATTAAAAAATTTAAAGTTTAGCAGGTGGGCTGCTACATTTTGGGCTTTTTTTCAAAACAATTCAGACTAAAAGGACTTACCTGGGTTGGGTTGCTTGTTTTATTTCTTTTTACTTTTTGCTTCATTTGGTTAAGAACATGATAGCGACCTTACAATGTCAAATTTATTAAGAAAAATCCCTTATTCATTGGGCCTTTTTCCCTTATACTCCTGCCAGCTGTGCTTAGGTTGTATTATATGAACTTGGCTGTGTGGTGGATGAGTGGCTGTTAGTGTCATAGGCACTTTAATGAAGTGTATGCAAAATCTTGGCAGTGGTATCCTAGGCTTGATGTTGTGAAATTTGAAGAGAATGGGTCATTGTCGAGTGGTTAGGAGAACCATTTTTAAGAGAAGTGGTGATGAAAGTTATTGCAAGCAAGAGATGAGGCCAAAGCCTAGCTGTTCAACCACAGCATTTTTCCATCATTGTTGGGTATGGTTCAGGTTACCTTTCTTTGATGACCACTATTTTGTTATAGAGTTTTCTTGAACTTGGATGCCTCCATTTACATTGGTTCTCGATAAAAGTAGTGGAACTTGATAGGGGAAGACTTTGGACTTGTAAACTGTTTTGCAGTGTCTATACTATTCTAGCCAAGGCTCTGGTGTTGCGGGTTTATAAAGGTGATGGATGGACAAATATTAAAGTCTAGGATCATAGAAATGTTTAGAGGTATACATTGAAATGCATGAAAGCTTAATTATAAATTAGTTATATAAATTTTAATTTATTATGTTATATTTTGAGGTCATTTACTATGTTTCATGGAAACATTTGCAATTATTATTCCATTAGAGTTTTGTTTCAATTTCTTAGGAAGCAGAAACCTTTTGGCTGTTCTGCTAGAAAATAGACATATTTTGTTCATTTGATCTATGTAAATATTAAATTGGCAGATCCTTCCTTCATTTATGCACTTCTTGTCGCTTCCTCTGAATTATTAGCTTCAGATTACTAACAAGGCATTGCTTTTGGCTTTACAGGTGTTGGAGTTGGATTCACTTCTGCTTTGATATCCTTTCGATTTGATGCTAATTCTTATACATCTAGCATGCTTACTCAATTCACTTCTCTTAGAATGCCAGTGAAGCCTTAACCTCCAGAACCTTTTTAAGTATGCAGGTTTAGATATTGATAAGTGAGTGCTCTTCCCTTCAAAAACAAACCCCAACCCCCAACACACCCCCCCGGGGGGGCTTTCATCTTGCAGTTTGCCTTAATCTGTGCATTTCCCTGATAAAAGTGTTTTTGTGCCATCCCCTGCAGTCTTCAGAACTTGGAGTGCTGCCTTTTTGTCCTTTTCCCCTATTTCTCGTAAGTCATTACTGGGCAATTTTTGTCTCGTCGTGTGAAATTGATTTCAGTTGTTTTTTATGCTCATCTTGTCTTATTGCATATAATCTTTTCAGATACATGCTAGCTGAAGGCCTTGGCCTCTCTGGTATTGTTTCAATATTGTTCACTGGAATTGTAAGTGAATATACTTGGTTTCTCAATGTAGTAACCCTTTACTTGTTGAGGCACTGTGTGGGACATTTATTATGTTCTGTTTTTTAGGTTATGAAGCACTATACATTCTCCAATTTATCAGACAATTCTCAGCGTTTTGTATCTGCATTTTTTCATCTGATATCATCATTAGCAGAAACATTTGTGTAAGGGAACATTCGAATTTTTCCTTCTAGGGTTTGAGTTTTCAGTGCTTCTAGCACACCTGTGCTTACTAGTTCTTTTTTATTTTCAATCTGCAGATTTATTTACATGGGATTTGATATTGCCATGGAACAGCATAGCTGGTCCCACGTTGGATTCATCTTTTTTTCAATTGTATCCATCATTATTAGTCAAATTATTATTATAATTTTTTTTGAAAAGATAGTTACTCAAATTGAATAGCATTACAGCACTGATACTTCATTTTTTCAAGTGAATTTGATTCTTGGCATTTCTTAACTCACTCCTGATTGCCTCAGTTATTCATTGGAGTTGCAAGGTATCCTTGGACCATGAAGTGAATTATTTGTCAACTTTTCTGTACTATTTTGTTAATCTTATGCTTCCCTCAACATTCTTTTCTTGCCACTTCAAAGCATGTCATGTAGTTGATTGCCGCATTGTCCATGCACCAGCAATATATATATATATATGATGTATTTAATAGGTTATTGGAATGGAATTAGTAAATAATTTGTGCAATTGTTATGTGAAGGGCGGCAAATGTCTTCTCTTGTGCATATCTGGTCAATTTGGTTCGGCCTTCACACAGACAAATACCTTCAGAGCATCAGAAAGCACTTTGGTACAGTGGTAAGAAGATAAGAAGTTGATTTGAGTTGCTTCTTTTGCATTGTTGCTGAAAATTCTGAATTATGTGCCGGAATAGGACTTCGAGGGGCTATGGCTTTTGCCCTTGCTCTACAATCGATTCATGATCTTCCAGAAGGCCATGGTCAGACAATATTCACAGCAACTACTGCTATAGTTGTTCTAACGGTATGCAACCTTGCTTGCTTTCCCAGAAAACAAATGTCTTATAAGCTACTAGATTTTCTATTAATTTTTTATTTTGGAGGTGAAAAGCTTATAATGCTACTTGCCCTTAAAAATATGCATTATGCATGAATGCAAGGTACCTTTTTCTGATCATTAGTTGCATCTGAAGTCAGCATTGATATGCTAAATATTGGATTTTCTCTCTTTTTTTCTTTGTTTTTGCTTTGCTGTTGAGAGAAAAATAAATTATTCATATGTTGTCCAACAAAAATTAATTGTAAAAATGTTGGTAATGAAGCCGCAAAATCATAATGTGATTTCTTCTCAGCCTAAAATCGTGTTATCATGTTGCGGTTTGTCTGGATAAGTGCACGTAACTAAAATCGTGTTATGATGTTGCGGTTTGTTGTTTTCAAAACTGCATTCTCCTATTGTAGTTTTTCTTAAATATAGAGAATAAATATAAGAAAATATAATTTAACAGGGAAATAAATATGAAAAATATAATTTAAGAAATTAAGAAAATTGGAGTATACAAGTAAGGATTTATGTTTCAGCAAATCTTAAATATTTATTTTCTTATTTTTTTAATTTGTTTGTGTTACTATAAATTTTAAATATTTATTTCCTTAATTGTTTTTATTTGTTAGTATATAATCTTTTATTATATGGAGTTTAAGATGATTGTTTTGGACAAAAGAGTAGCAAAAATTAAACAAAAAATAATAAAAAAAGTCTAGTAAAAACAAGAGAGAGAGGTCAAAAAGTTGTTGTGAATTAAAAAAAAACGATTTTAAACAAGAACTTTTTTAGTTTAAAAATGCTATATATTAAATTAAATTGATTATTATTATTTTTAATCAAGTGATAACTCTTTAGCTATATATTAGATTTAATAAATTAGTAATTTAATCAAATGATATGGTATATATCAAAACCTTAGAAGTCATACATTCAAATTTAAACTTTTAAAATCCATGTTATCACTACGTGTAGATAAGTTCATATATGAGATTAATTGCTAAATAGTTGAGATAAGTTTGCATATGTAATTAAATTGGTTAGGTTTTATTTATTTATTATTTTGGATAAGTTCACATTTAGACAAGTCATAAGATAAGTTGATATTTAAAGAATAATCAATCACGTAAAAAGGGCAAAATGGTGATGGTATTTTGGGTAGAAACCTCAGCATAATAACGTGATTTTAGGTTTAGTAGAAATCTAAGGTAGAAACCACAACAATGATGACGTGATTTTAGGCTTAGCAGACATCGCCTTATGATTTCGCATTATTAACAGTATTTAGTCAAATTTGTTTCTTAAAATAAATAAATAAATAAATAAATCCCAAAATAGTGCATTATCTTTTCTTAGGCCTACCTAACTAGTACATGAAGCAGTCAGTTACCTCCATTGAGATCCTTCTCTGTTCAATCCATAATTTTTTTCACTTTTTGTGCACATGTTTTCGTTTCTTTTCTCTTTCATTGTCTTTTTTGTCCCTTTTTTCATTTTGTAATCGATTTGTGAAGTTTGCAGATTTATTGCCTTAAGACTGTAGGAATCACTTTTTTTCATATGATTGCAATAGAAAATTCAATTGCATGTGTTCTTGCATCTAATACTCTTGTATTGAATTTCATCCCTCACTCTTTTTGTTGTCATATTTTAGAGGGGCGTACTTATTCTTTTAAGTGCTTGAAATATTTTCATTGTTTTCTAGCTAGGATAGGTTTCTTGGTATTTTGTAGGGTGTTTTAGCATAACAATAGGTGGTGATAGCCGCATCATAGTACTTTGCCATGCTCACATGGCAAAATGCATTTTGAGTTCTATTCTAGTTTTCAAGTTTTGAAATATTAGAAGCAGTGGCATTACCTTATTTATAAGGAATTTGTATTGAAATGTTACTTGGACTGGACCATACCACTGGTTGAACTAGCCCTCAGGTCTGCCTAATCAACCAACATACTGGACTGGTTGAGGAAAAAAGGGGAAGGGAGGAACTGCTGGTAACAGTTGGAAACCATTGCTTGGGCCAAAATTCTTAAAATTTGAGGCTCCCAAGTTTTGAACTCAAGTAGATTGCATGGCAACTGTTGTCTGGCTGTTGCATGATAGTATTGTTGGTGTATTATGTTTCGTATGATTAAATATAAGGTATAAAGCATGTAAATACAACTTAACAAAACCTTAGTCCCTAACTAGTGGAGATCAGCTACGTAAATCCTTTTCTTCAATCTATTTCTGTCAGAGAGTTACATTTAATGTGGGGTTAGATTTGAAATTTGGAATTTTCTTCATAATTCCAGTTCATGTAATCTTTCATACCTCTTGCCTTTTTCTACACACTTCGATCCAATCATTGTTCCTTGTTGCATTTCCAAGTCTACATTGAACATGATCAAATTATGTTAAATGATCTTCTCTCAACTTCTCTTCTATTGTGTCAACTCTATTTTCTTTCATATATATTTATTTCTTATTTTGTCTTTTTTTTATTTTATTTTTTTTTTCCTGTATTTTTTGAGAATAAATTACACTTACATCCCCTAAACGTTTGGGTAATTACACTTGCCACCCCTCAATGTTTAAAAAATACACTTACATCCCTTATTTTGAAAAGTTGTTAACCCTGACTCTCCTTTCATTAGTTTGGACCCTAACTCTATTAAAATATTTATTGTTCACACAAATTTACTCTCACACTTGTTTGGCTTCTCTCTGGTGCCATGTAGTCGGCTATGGCTGCAAATATTGAACAAGACCACTCACCGCCATTATATAAATCTCCTCAAGCCCTCATCGCAGTTGTTTTCAGCCAATCCCGTCGTTGCCCAAGTCTATGGCATCAATTTAAACCATGCCTCAAATGACTGCGCCCCTTGTTGCTTTAGCTTCCTCGGTGGTTGCGGTGATGGCGATGTTCATCCTCAAGTCTGTACACAAAATAAAACTAGCACTGTGTTTTTCGATCTACAAACATTGCCAGTCGCAATACTAGCTCAGATTGTGACAATTTTTGCCGTCGCTGCTGCATACGCTAGTTCCATTGGCCTCAAGACTGAGCCCAAGCTTTCGAAGTGCTCACCGGTGTCGCAATGCCCTAATCTATTGTAGCCCAACCCACTGTGGCGTCGTTCAATGCTGTAACTGGTAGATTAATTGATTTATTTATTTTTGTTGGTTTTTGAGGGCAATTCATGCATTTTGTTCTTTGTTAGGAAAATTTTGGAAGAAAGGAAGGCAACGTGGGGTTTCTTCAATTGGGGGAATTCATCTATTTTGTTTTGGGATTAGTTTGATGACACTGATTTTTTATTAGATTTTCTCGAGAAAAAACGTGGTCCTCTAATTTAGTTTGTGGTTTAAGTAAGGTTTCGTGTAGTTTTTAGGGTTTGAATCTCTCTGTGCAGCTTGAAATTTGAATTTTCTGGGAGAGGGATTACTGTTCAGTTTAGAATTGTTGTGGAAGTGGGGTTCATTAATTTCATAATTTCGATCGTAGATGGTGGTAGTTTGTTGATATGGTGATTTTGGTCCCATGTTTGGTAAATCTATGAGGATAAAAATCAATCTTTTGGATTCTGTTGATATATGTATATGCACATATATGTATGTTTTATTTTATTTATTTATTTTTCTTTTTTTGGTTGCAGTCTTTATTTATTTATTTGATTTACACTAGTGTAAAATAAGAAAATTAATTAAAGTTTTGGTTGACTTTGACCTGTTTGATTGAAATTTAACGGGTTAGCTGATGGAAAGGGATCGGGGTTAACAACTTTTCAAAATAAGATAAATAATTGTAATTTTTAAATGTTGAGGGGTGATAAGTATAATACCTAAATGTGTAGATAACTAAGGAATGATTTGTAATCTATTAAATATAGAAACATTAGGGATAGGATCTGTTTAATATAGAAA
>JAVXUM010000030.1:11441110-11460377 GCA_035590655.1 Pouteria glomerata
ATTGTTTAGTTTTGTTTAAAATTGTCCCTATTTTCCCATACCGTCCGTCCCGGACAAGTTACGTTAGGGGCGTGACAAAATCCTACATTAAGGGATTACAAGGAATAGCTCATACTCATGAGGGAGAAGCAGATGACATGGTATCTATACCCAGCTTCAGTTGCACACTTCTAGTTTAATGTTGTGCTAGAAAGGTTGTGTGGTGCTTGACTTGTACTTTAATATGTTACAAGATTATCGAGTACTACCTCCTTGGACACGTGATAAAGCAGTTTGGCCTCCGTCAGGTGATCCTATCGTAGTTTGACATAGATGCTTATTTGCACGAGTACCATTAGCGATACATGGAGGAGTGGGTAGAAGATAGGAGTTAGTGGTCTAAGGTCAAGTTCTCTGCATGCTTCTCCCATTCGATGACTCGTACATGTAATGGTACTGTCATATCACACGAAGTCGCCTTGCATTATCCTCACATATGTCACCTGTCGGGTCTTAGCCAGTGGCAGTTGATATTTCGAGGTTGGTATGGTATTTTATCCACGGGTATTTGATAGGATATGTTTTATTTATTATTTTTAAATTTAACTAATATAGCTTATTTGTAACTTATAAGTTAACACTATTGTCAGCATATATCGAGTTGCAGTTGTAACCTTCACTGGTGCAGATCAGGTTAATTACCTTCCAGTGCCATAATATGTTATTCATTAGATAGGGCCAGTGATCACGATCGTCGGTCATGAGGAAAGACTATGGGCACCAAGTGACATTAGCTAGCCAGCCTCATCATCTCAAGTTAAACCATCGAGTCCTCATTGGCTATGGCCTACCGATAGATAAGTGTAGGGGCATCTGACTCCATATGGCCCTGCACCACGAGATGATCTTCCCCCACACACCTACGTCTGGGCCTAACATTTTGAGTAGTTTTACAGCCCAACAGCCATTACAGTTATACATAAGCTCGTAGCAGGAGAGGGTTTGATTGCTGGTGAGACACAAATACCAGTTTTGGTGCCAAATGTTGAGCTTCAGATCGCCCCACTGTTGGCAACACAAGCGCCACAGAAACCTATTGCAGTTGAAGGCTAGGGCATTAGCGGGACACAGATACTAATTTTGACTCTGAGTGTGGAGCTCTGACCGCACCGTTGGCTACACACGTGACTAGTAGTTCGTATGCTTCATTGTTAGCGAATATGGATGATTTCTGGTCTCGGATTGTGCGCATAGAGCCATTGTTTGTATACCTAACATCCGGATCACTTGTTGGCCATCTGATATACAGATGTCTGGGATGCCCCCCCTAAGCACCAGGTAAGTATTACATCCAATGTAGATCTTCATCGCACATTTTTATGGTCCTAGATAAAGATTTGCCTGCCTTCATGCCTGCCATGAGCTGCAGTTGAGCAACATCTAGAGGAGGGCCCAACAGTAAGAGCGGATGAGCCACAACTACATGAGGCATCAACAAGGGAGGTGCGTGTGGAGAATGCACAAGCGGTAGCAGCAGCGGAGGCACGTGTGGAGGAGGCACTAGCGGGGAGCCATGTGTGGAGGAGGCACTGACGACACCAGTGGACATCGCTGACGATGTGTCACTATACCTGGACCAATCACGCCGTACGCAAAAGAGGTCTCGTTATAACACATAGTGATCCACCACATTTTTTTTTCTTTGGTATTCTTATTACATTTTTCATTTGGAAAACGTAAACAAAAACATGATTTGTATGAGTTTACACTTTTTAGACTTGAGTTGTAATCGTTTGGAAATTATTTTGATTAAGTTTTAATTTAGTTTAGTTAATTTTTATTTTATTCTTTAATTTAAAAGTTAACAAATATTAATCTTACATTTTTTGATTAATAATTGATTATTTTTAATTAATTCTATGATTTTTTAAATTATTTTTGACTTAATAGGGTTACTGTATTGTTGTTTAGAGTGTGGTATATTGTTGTGCTATTGTTCCAAATTGGAAGGCAGCGGTGTTTGAGATCGGCGGAGGTACAAGCAAGATGTGAAGTTTTTTGGTGCAGCCATCGATGCCATTGACAATATACATCATATTTTTAAAAATACTTTAATTTTATCCTAATTTAATGAATTCTTAAATTAATATTTATATTTGGATAAAAAAAACACCACAATTAGAGAGGTGATTTTTGTAATCTAAATGCATAATTAGCAAGGTAAGCGGTGTGAAACGAGTGACGAAGGAAGGAGTGTAGGGACCCTCGTAGCCGTTGAGAGTCGTCTGGTTCAGACCTGCTCCATGAATGCCGCTGTGTGTAATATCTTCCCTTTCCGTTGCTCAGTGCCCCAAAGATTAAACTCGCGGCCCGTCTTCTCCCCTATAGCTATGGCTATGGCAATTCCGCCGTCCTCCACGAGCTGCAGCGGCGGAGGCAACCCGAACCGCTCTTCCCCTTCCGCTTCCCCTCGACCTCTCGTAATTGAGACCGCCGAAAGCCAAAATTGGGAGAAGACTAGTTCGGAATCGGTTGCTCGGCGCCTAATCCTCCTCCGTCATGCTGAGAGTTCGTGGGAAGATCGTTCATTGCGAGGTAAGGTATCTAATCTAATCTAGCTCACTCACGTCTCCTCTCAACACCCAAACACCTTGTTTTGCCTCGTCATTCTATTTTAACATGTGGGTGCTATTATTTCCTGGCAATTGAATTGGCTATTGCTTGACTTGAGTGGTGATGAAGGTGGTTACAACTGAAACATTTTAATTTTCGCAGAAGCCCTAAAATCTTGCTTAAACCAATTTCTATTTTGACGATATAATGATACCATCCTCCTCGCCTATTGCAAAAATAATAAAAAAAAAAATTCCAGCCATCCTCTGTATTATTTGTGGTGGATGAGGAGGAACAACTGTACACATTGGTGTTATCCTCTTTGTTCTTTCATATTTCCCAATTGAAGTTTCATTTGTTTCGCTATTATATATTTTGCACTTTCCAGTAGTGGAAAAGGGAGGAAAAAAAAGGATGCTTAGAGTTAATAGCATTTAATGCCTTTTTCCATTTTATTGTTTTGATTACCAAAATCATGTCAATCCTTTTGATATCTGTTTCTTTTTCATTTTGCATAGATCATGATCGGCCTTTGAGTGGATCTGGACAAGCTGATGCTGTTCAAGTTTCACTCAAGCTCCAACAGTTGGGTTGGATTCCTCATCTTATTTTGTCCAGGTTAGAAATTCTTACACACTATCGACAAGGGTGACTCCATAAAGCTAGCTCTGGTTGAGTTGTGTAGAATCAGCTAATGGTCTGTCATTGGAATGAAATTATCTAGTGGTGTTTTTCGTGTAGTGATGCAGTTCGGACAAAAGAAACACTTAAAATTATGCAAGAGGAAGTGAGAGGATTTTCAGAAGCTCAGATACATTTCATACCAAGCTTTTATTCAATTGCAGCGATGGATGGACAGACAGCTGAGCACCTTCAACATGCCATCTGCGAATTTTCGAAGGATGAGATACTTACAGTTATGTGAGTTTTGCTGACTGTAACAGCTTCTTTGGCGTTCCATTTTAATAGGTGAGGTACTTGTGTGTATGTGGATGCGTCTTGATCACAGTTACCAAAAATTACTCCGACCCTTGCAAACCACGATTTGGTACACGTTCCAGAACACACTAATGTTCCAATATACTAACTTTGATAATATGAACACAAACCTATATCATAATTTCTTTAGGAAAAACATATGAAGATACTGAATTATTAACAAAATGTGTGACAATAACCAATATGTTTAAATTTTTATACTTACCAAAAAAAAAAAAAGTTTAAATTTTTATGAAAGAATAATAACTAAAGATTCATATCAAACAGAAAATGAACTTTGTTTCATGAATATGTACACTAGTTGAATTTGTTAATTATTATTATTATTATTTTAAAGTAAGTTACTTTTATGCACAAAAACATTTCAATAATATGACTCTATGGGAAGCCTACTCCATTGTATTACATTTTAGAGTACATGCATGTTACGTTCATGTTTCCATTCCATGTAATAAAACGATCCACATTCCAGGTAATAATTGTCTTGAATGCTGAACATAAAAGAAACTTTTGGTATGTTTTACATGGTATTTGAAATGGTCCATTGGTTTTTTGTAGCATTCATAACATGCCTTTCTATTTGTATTAGGGGCTTGTTATTAAAGGTTATTTTATATTGTCATTTCATTTTGTCTGTATGGTTTCACTTTCTACAAAAGTAAATTTGCATTTTTTATTCGTAGCTTCATTTTCTTCAATGGTAAATATCCTTGCCATGAGATCTTTGATGACCCCTGTCATATGTTGAAAATATATTGTAAACAATCTATTTTAAGTTAGGTCTAGAATCTACTTTTATGGGAGCAATTAGGACTTGTAAAATGAAGTTTTTATATTTTTGCATTTATTCCTTCTTGCACAATTTTATTAGAGGAATATTGAAAAGTTCAGTAAGCATTTTGATATAAACTTTTAACTATATAGGTGTATGGGACATAATAGAGGATGGGAGGAGGCAGCCTCAATGTTTTCGGGTGCCTCAATAGAGCTAAAGACTTGCAATGCTGCTTTGCTTGAAGCTATTGGAAAATCATGGGAAGAGGTCAGGCACTTGATTTATGCAATTTGTTTTGATTAGTTTCATTTTGCTCATGTTCTGTATGTGAGTGATTGGGCATTGTCAAAAGTAGAGATGGAATGGAATAGCTTGACCACTATAGGTAAGACCATATATATTTATATACATAAATATTACAATTTTGGAGAGAATCAATCGCACTAATCACTCCTAGTTATATATTCTATCCTAGGAAACAAATAATCAATCTAATTCTATTTTGTATATTCACAATATCTCTAGCATTCCCCCTCAAGCTGGAGCACATATATCATATATTTTAAGCTTATTACAAATGTGTTTAACATGAGCACCCCCAACGCTTTAATGAATAACTTTGCAAGTTGGTCTTCTGAGTTAACATGTCCTATCTTGATGATATTCTATTGCATCTTCTCTCTGAGAAAACGACAATCTACTTCGTTGTGTTTGGTTTGTTCATGGGATACCAGATTGTAAGCAATATGTATTGCATCCTGATTATTATACAATAGTTTCATAGGTTGTGAATGATGGACTCCCAGCTCTTCCAAGATATGCTATGTCTAGATTAACTCACATGAAGTATGAGACATGGCTCTATATTTTGATTTTGTACTAGAACGAGCAACTACAGGTTGCTTCTTACTCTTCTATGACGCTAGATTTTTCCCAACAAATACATAATAATTAGAAGTGGAGCCTTTGTCTGATGGTGGTGATGTCCAATCTGCATCTGTATAATCTTGAATGAAAGTATGACCATGATTTTGAAATAGTAGGCCTTTCCCTTGTGCTTCCTTTAAATATCTTAGAACCCTAGTAACTGCATCCTAGTGAAAAGCTCTAAGAGATTTTGGAAACTGGCTAATCACACTCATAGGAAAAGAGATGTCTGGCCTAGTTACTGTTAAGTAATTTAGCCTCTCTACTAATCTCTAATATTGAGTGGAATTTTCTAACAAATCACCCTTATCTGCAATGAGTTTGTATTAGAATACATCGGAGTATCAGCCGGCTTAGGTCCCAACATGCTTGTCTTAGAAAGTAAGTCTAGAACATATTTATTTTGTGATAGAGTAATAGCTTTATTTGATCTAGTTATGTCAATGCCCAAGAAATATTTCAGTGGCTCCAAATCTTTAGTACTGAATTTCTTCTAAAGGACGGACTTCAGCTTATCAATGCCCTTTGTATCATCTCCAATAATGACTGTCCTTTATATAAACAAGAAGCTAGGTCTTTCTATGAGTAAAAATGTCAATAGAATACAGAATGATTAACTCTACCATGAATTAGGCCAAATTCAATAACCATAGTATTGAACTTGCCAAACCAAGCGTAAGGAGACTGTTTAAGACTATATAGAGACTTCTTGAGTTTACACACTAATTCAGACTCACCCTTGAGCAATAAATACAAGATGTTGCTCCATGTAAACTTCTAGAATCGCCCCTGAGCAACAAATCCAGGATGTTGCTCCATGTAAACTTCTTCCTCTAGATCAACTTATAAGAAAGCATTTTTGACATCTAACTGGTGATAGACCAATCATAAGTGGTTACTAGCGAGAGAAACATGCGCACATAAGTGATCTTAGCAACAGGAGAAAAAGTATCAAAGAAATCCAAACCATAGACCTGTGTATATCCTTTGGCAATCAAGCAAGCTTTCAATTTATCGAAAGAACCATCAGGATGCACTTTACAGTATAAACTTAGTGGCAACCAACAAGAGACTTTCCACGAGGAAATCGAACCAAGTCCCAAGTTTTATTAACTCGAAGTAGGCATTTCATCTTCTATGACAGAGCGCCAACAGAGTGGGAGAGAGCTTCATACACAGAATTAGGAATAGAAATGGAGGGTAGGAAAGAAATAAAGGCATGGTAAAAAACAAAGTTAGAAATAAGATGAGAGATACAAGTCTGTTTACCTTTGCAGAGAGCAATGATCAAGTGATTATCACTTATAGTATCTAGAGATTTAGGAGAAGGAGGTGGAGCAACGGAAGTAGTGGGAAGCCCACCTAGCTTATGTCTGGTGTAAATTTGTAAGTCGGATGATCAAGTCACCCAAAGTTGGATAGAGGATTTGAAGTAAAATTGGGAAAGCTTGGTTAGGGAAGACTCTCATCCAACGAAGAAAAGGACAAAGACTCAGAAAAGAAAGGTATGGTCTCAAAGAAGGTAAAATTAGCACAAATAAAATATCGACGAAGGGATGGATTGAAATACCAATAACTTTTTTTGGGGTCTTCAATACCCAAAGAAGATACATTTATGGGCACGAGGAGTAAGTTTGTCATCACCATTATGAAACTGGTGAACAAAAGCACATATCCAAATATCAGAGGTGGAAGAAGAAACAAAGATTGTGGGGGGAACATCAGAGAGTGGGGAGACTAACCACATAGAATGGATGAAGGCATCTAGTTAATCAAATGACACGTAGTAGGATAACATCACTCTAAAAAATTTGTGGAACTTTCATTTGAAAAGAAGAAAGCGGTAGTCTCAATGAGATGAAGGTTCTTTCGCTCAGTAACTTTGTTTTGTTATTCAGTGTGAGAATAAGAGGATTGATGAAGCATTCCACAGGTTTGGGTTAGAAAATATAAAATCAGTGAATGATTTAGAAAAATATTCTTGTGTATTATCACTACGAAGAATTTTAATGGGTTTTCTAAATTGGGTTTGTATTTCAATATAGAAAGATTGAAAAATATAAAATAACTCGGAATGTTTTTTCATTAAATAGAGCCAAGTTATATGGGAGAAATCATCAAAAAATGTAACAAGTTACTGAAAACCAAGTTTTGAGATAACATGACTTGGACTCCAAATATCTGAATGCACTAAATCAAAAGAATGTAAAACTCTATTGTTGACTTGAGTGGAGAAAGAAGCATAGTGAAGTTCTCGTAGTTGGCAAAACTCACAATTTAAAGATTGTAGTTGACTCAAATTAGGGGCCATAGGCCTTAAACTAACTAAGGATGGATGACAAGGTAACAATGAATCTCCAATGGTGAGGCCACAACAAAATTGGCTGTAGAAGTTCGCTTAAAAGGTGTGTCAAGATAGTAGACCCTTTTAGCTTCACATCCTTAACTAATCTTCTCCTTGCTCTTTAGATCCTGAATAATGAAAGAATGAGAAAGAAATGCTACTGCAAAATTTTACTGGAAAGTTTGTTAGCTGACAAACATGAGGTTGAAAGCAAAGTAAGGGACATAGAGAACTAAAGATAAAGGTAAAGAGGGAGAGGGATGATTCATACCAATCCCATTGAGCAGGTTATTAAGACCATTTGCTGTGGTAGCAGGAGGAATGACAGAAGAATATTTGATTTGAGAAAATAAATTGGAAGTTCCAAATATATGGCCGGATGAATTAGAGTCTAGAATCCATGGGGCAGGAGAATAGGTAGATAAACAAGTAATGGAATTACCTCTGTACGCGAATGATGTAGTAGGAAGAGATGCCTATTGAGCGGTTTGAAACTGAAGGAACTTAGAATTCACCTTGCTAGATATAGTCACTAGTGGAGCGTGATGAATATCACTGCTAGGGATCATACTAGGGGGAGTAGGAGATGCCTCAGTGGTAGTAGCATGTGCTATTTGAGCAGACTTGCCATAAAGCTTCTAACATTTTTCTTGAAGATGGCCCAATCATCTATAATGTGAGCACTTGAGTCGAGATCCCTTGCCTTTGTTATTATAGTCTCCTCCACATGTATCTTGATAGACTTGTCCATCCATTGCCCCAGTCTAAGTAGTGAGAGCAAATCAAGCAAATCGAGTAGAATCAACCTCAATGGAAGAATATTAAAAGGCAACTATTTGTTTCTTTTGCTTATGCATCTCATGAATATTAGTTGACAGCGGTTGAAAGGAATTCAATTCTTCATAAATTTTCTTGAAGGTAGTAGTAAGGGGTAATGCTCTTGCCGGACTGTTGATGTTTAAAGAACTTATTGGAAATATTGTATATTTTACTGAGATCATTTGAAAATAATAGATGACCATACTTCCATATTTTCTTGCAAGTATCTAAGTGAGTTCATAAATCTACTATATTGATCTCCATGGAATTCTACAAAAGGCAAGTAATGTTAGCATCATCTTGAATCCAGAGATTATAATGATTTGCTGTTGGGGCTGGAGTGGATTCAATGAGATGGTTTCGTTTCTCGAGTTCGGTGAGAGTTATTTTCACAGCTTTTGACCATTGAAGGAAGTTTTTTCCATTGAGCTTTTGAGTGATAAATTGAGTAGGCTATTGAAAAGAACCTTGTGGTTTGAAGTTTTAAGGAACAACAAAAGAGGTAGCACTAGTCTTGGAAGCCATTAGAAAGGAAGTGCAAGTGTCTTGGAGTGTCATGGTGTTGCTAGAGTCCATATATTGTTGGAAAAGGTGCCAAAAGGTTTGCTTGAAGGAGACGAGCACAATGGTAGGTCAAGTTTGACCTGAGGAGGGCTCGAAGTGAGAGAACCAGAGAACTTTGAAGTGAGTAGATCTTACTCGCAGTTTGTCTGATGGCGAATGGGGGCTCGTCAGTCAATGACGCAGAGACGACGGTGATCGACTATCAACAATGAAGTAGGGATGACAGTGATGGATGTCAGCAACTCGAGATCAGGCGATTGAAGGAGTCATTGATTGACTGTGTGCCTCGTTGCGCCGACTGAGGGCTTTGATGATGATCTAGAGTTGTCGAAGAGAATGACTTGAGCACAAAACTCAAAAGGAAAAATCAGATAATTAGGATCTTTTTTCTAATATCATGTTAAGAGTAGAGATGGAATGGAATGGCTTAATCACTATGGGTAAGACGATGTATATTTATATACATGAATATTACAATTTAGGAAAGAATCAATCACACTAATCATTCCTAATCATATATTCTATCCTAAGAAATAAATAATCAATCTAACCCCATTTCAGGTCACTTGTGGGTGTAGCATTGTTCTAGGCAAATTTTGGGCTTTTCAAGACAAGATCTTTTGCAGGGAGGGAGGGAGGGAGAGTTTTGGAGTGAATTTGAATGAAATTTAGACTCTTGATAGTGAATGAGGTGTGGAGCTCATCCTCATTTCCTTTGCTTTATTTTCTCTTGGTGGAAGCAGGTTATGTTTTCACCCTTTTTTTTTTTTTTTTTTTGTCTAATGATCGGCAAGTTGTGTTCATCACTTCTTCACAAACACACTCACTATTGTAGTTAGGAGACAAAGTCAACCTATGCTTTTTGTAAAGTTTCTAAGGTTAATTTGAGGTGAACTACTGTAAATTATAGAGGCATTGGAAAAAAGGGGAACTTTCGAAATAGAGTAGCGTGGAGGAAGGGTAAACTTCGGGTTTGAGTACTTGTGAACAACTATATAGATATACAAGGGTATGCATGGGTTTGTCTATTGTTTTTCATTTTTTGGTGGGTTTTTGGTATTTGATGGAAGTGAAAAAAAGGAAATAGGTGGAATTGAAAATCTCAATTTATTTATTTATTTTTTGGTCTTGTTTAACTCACCATCTTTGAATTGCAGGCATTTGCTTTGGCAGGATTTGGTGGGTGGAAGCTCCAAGGTATAGTGAAGCCGAATTCTAATTTGTAGAATTTGTATTTCTAGAGCAATTGTAAGCTGCCATTTGCTATACTATTACAATTATATAATTTATTATGATTCCTAAAAATTCAAAAATTAGAAGAAAGACGAGAAATATTACTATATACAATTATATAAATTATTATGTTATATATACTTCAGAACTTTGATGCTTTTGAGGAGGAGAGTTTTGGAGAGAGCTGAGAGTGCCCTCTAAGGCTCAAGGCAAGAAAGTGGAAAGAAGTAAGGATGAGTTAGGTGTCCTGGAGTTTTGGAGAGAGCCAAGAGTGCCCTCCGAGGCTCAAGGCAAGAAAGTGGAAATAAGTAAGGCTGGGTTAGGTGTTCTAGAGTTTTGGTTTGGCATTTATTTTCCGGTTTTCTTCCAATAATGGAAGTTAGATTTAATTTATGTTTTTATTGTATTTTTGGTATAACCTATCACCATCACGTAACAGATCTAGGACAAGGTACTTTATTTAAATATTCTGTCTCTCTTTATCTTTTTGATTTAACATATCTATGTATATACACATAATTAAAGGTATCGATATTGGCATCCTATTCAACATTGGCCTTCTTGTGTTGGGAGCAATGTCATCACTTAAGGGATCTTGTGAAGGCACTTTATTTAAACATTTTCTTTCTCGTCCTTTTGATTTATCATATTACATCATACGCATGATTATAGGTATTCACATTGACATCTTATTGAACATTAGCCTTGTCATGTGGGGGTAATGTTATAGTATGAGGACATGACAAAGCAAAGTAAAAAACACAGGTATTCATATTGACATTTTATTGAACATTGGCCTTGTTGTGTTGGAGTAATGTTAAAGTATGAGGACATGACAAAGCAAAGTCAAAAACACGGGATGACTTTGATTTGTCATGCCCTTGTCTACTATAACAATGCTCCAAACACAACAAAGCCAAGGTAATTAGATTCAACATATATACATATATATGGTAGATTAGAAAGATGAAGAGAGGAAAATGTTTAAAGAGTAATGGCCATAAGCAATGCCTCTAACTTACATTACATATTGAAAATACAATAAAAACATAAACTAAATCTAAATTATAATACTGGAAGAATAAGCAAAAAATATCATAAATCAAGCTCTAGCAACGCCTCTAACATGCATTACATATTGGAAATATAGCGTTTTTACCAAAATATAAATATTAATTCTACAAAATACACAAATACGCTCATAGGGGAGAATTTACAAAAGTATGGGGGGTGTCGTCACTAGCCCCGACAACACTCCTTTGAGCTCACTTGCCTGCAATTCCGAACCTTTCCTCACAATTTTCGGTAGAAACAAGACCCTTCTCTTCGATGAGTTAAGGTCCGAGCAAGGGCAACTCGAGTTGTCTCCGTCGCACCTCTCGCACTCACCCACCGGCATCCCTAGCCTGAGTCGGCAAGTAGATGAAAAAGGTGTAAGGATGGTCGTTGACGGCGTTGACGAAAGAGATCGGGGTAGACGATAAAATGAAAAAGGTGTAAAGTCGGTCGTCGATGGCGTTGACGAAAGGGATTGGAAAGTTCTTGAAACCTCTGGAGGCGTCGGAGGCTCTGCCGGTGGTGATGGATTTGGAGATATCATTCAGGATTTTGCAGGTGGATGAGATTGAAGCTGAGTCGCCGCTTTCTTCTACTACTTGGTTTTTCGTTTTGTTTTACGTTGGTGTCGTTGGCTCAATGAGCGACACACTGAGGGGTGTGTCGTCTGGTCTAGTGACGACACCCCCTCACTTTTATAAATTCTTACATACGAACGTTTTTGTATAGTTTGTATAATTAATATTTATATTTTGGTAAAAACACCCTGGAAATACAATAAAAACGTAAGTTATATCTAACTTACAATACTGGAAAAACAAGCAAAAAATATCATAAACCAAGCTCTAGAACACCTGGTCCGGCCTTGCTTCTTTTCGCTTTCCTGTCTTGAGCCTCAAAGGGAGCTCTTGGCTCTCTCCAAAACTCTCCTCAAAAGCATCATGCAGTTTTTGTAGTGATACTACCATATAATTATAGCAGTAGTATATAGGGCAGACACAATTTTTCAAGTTTGAAAAAAAGCCCATTGTGAGATAGGCAAGAAGGAATGAAAAGAAAGCTAGTTGAACTTAGATGCTGCTTCAGCATTGCCGCTGTCCGCAGTTAGCTGCCAACTTTGTGGATATGGCTTGCAAAGGTCCTGCTTCTCACTGGATTATATGTTAGCGTAGCATCTTTATGGTATTCGACAGATGCCCACAATTAAATATTATCAAATTATATTATTGCTCTTGTGCTGTGGAGAAGATAAACAACTACAATTGGGTAATGTAAAGTTGTCAATTTGTTGATATTACGTGTTATGATGAACTAAATCATATAGAATTAACTTATTAAACGCCTGTTTGGTAACACTGTCATTTTTTTGTTCATATTTATGTGTATATTTTTTGTGTTTTTTTGGTTTTTGCTGTTTTTTCCCTAAAACAAAAATTGAAACAGTGTTTGGAAATGCAATTTTGTTTACAATTATTAAATAACTATTTTCAAAAAAATATTTAATTTTATTAGTTTTTAAAAAATTAATTCAATTTAATAAAATGTATTTCATATTAATTTAATTTAATCTAATTAATTAGATTAATAAATTAATCAATTAAATTATTTATTAAAAATCATTTAATTCAATAAATATAAAATATATTAAATTATATTTTACTCTTACTATTTATTAGAAATAATTGAATGAAATATAATTATTATATCATTTAATTTAGTAAATATAAAATATAATAATTATAATTTAATTATTATATCACCTTGCATTAGAAGTTCCACCCTTCTCACCTTCCTAGATCCTTCCTATTCCATTCTTGATACTCCTCGATTAGGTGCAGTGCGCTGTATTCTAACATAGCTTAAGGAGGCTGATGACTGGCTCATCATTCTATTTTCCATATCTATATCAGGATAAATGAGAAGACTTGTAAATTTATAGTATATAGTGGGAGTTGCGTTAATGTTGTCTCTGCAAGTACCGTTTCTGGCCTTGGGTTGAGACCCATGCCTTGGCCTAATCCCTACAGTATTTCTTGGGTGGATACCTTTCCATATCAGTGAATGAGTGCTGCTTAGTGCCTATTCATCTGATGTGATCCTACGGATGTTGGTCACACAATTCTGCATCGACCTTGGTTGTTTGATATGGGTGTAACCATTCCCTTACCCTGATCTGAGGTGCTGCTGCTGCAGCAGCAGTGCTACACTGTACTTCAGTGGCAATGCACTGTCTGCTAAGTCATTTGCCGCTTTACTGCTCTAGTGCACTACACTTCACTGCATGCTGTTAATTGCTCCTTTGTGCTATCTATGCTTGTGGCCTTGAATTGCATGGCAGTGCTGCTCTAGCTGCAGCAAATGGTTAGGTAGCGGTGATGATTAGCCTCGCTTGTCTGCTCTTCTGGAGTAATGCTGCATGCTGTGATCCATTCTTCTGCTGTTCTTTGGTGTGTTGAGTTTGCATCTGATCTGCTATTGTTGCGAGCACCAAGATGATTCTTGCAGGGATATTAGACTTGAGACTGATACTGCTGCTAGAAAGTGCTTGCTTGCTTGTGGTGGCTGCTTAATGATGCTGGCCTCTGCTCACTTTGTGGGACATGGCTTTCTTCACCTGGTTGAGTTGTATAGAGCCTTTGCGGCATAGATGTTTTGTCTAGCTTTGATCTAGTTGTTCGATCTTTGCTTGTACACACGGGGCGGTATGCCCGAGATTTTGTATTTTCTTCTTTCTTATTGTATTCTTTTACCGTTCAAGCAAACAAAAAAAAAAAAAAAATGGGCTGCTAAGTCTTCATGGTTTGTCTGCGAGCTGCTGGTCATGGAAGCTTATTTCAGCTAGTATGGTCAAGTTGGAACGGGAGCTGCTCGAGCTCTGGCAATGGCGGTTCCTGAGAAGGATAAAGGTGATGTCAGAAATGACGTCAGAGTGTTTTTGAGCGGGCTTTCTCCCACCTGGTCTTTGTCGGGGCGGGTTGTTTTAAATTTCCAATCCTGTTGCTCACGATTTGGGACGGTCGTTTTGGACTGGCTCTGTTGGGTTTACAATACTGGGCTGCTGCGCATTAGGTGGGTTTTCTTATGGGCCATGGAATTCAGTGTCTTTCGTTGGGATAAATGGGCAGCTATGGGGTTGGAGTTAAAAGGGCTTGTTGAATACATATTGAAGACCCAAATGTATTTTTGGGTCATGTTGTATTTGTGTTACTATTTGTTGTTAAGAATAAATAAATAAATAAAAATATAAAAAATAAATCAAAGGCACTGCCCCCACTTGACTGAGCAGGTGGAACCCCATATGGTTGCGACTTAACATTTCTTAGTGTGTTTCTAACCCATTCACTTGGGTTGTAAGTGAAAAATTTGTTAGAGGACCATGTTAGAGTAATCAGTAATCCCTAGCTTTGGTTAGGATAGTCTGTTTCCCTTTATGGGTGTGTTTCCTAACCTATCCACTTGGTTGTAAGTGGACGTATGTTATGTAGGTGGACTAGATTAGTGAGTGTACATCTTCTTGAGCTGTGTTTCCTCTTGGGACAAGTCATGGGCTTGTACTATAGATGAATTTTTTGTTTATAAAATATTTAGTTACCTGCAAGAAAAAAAAAAAAAAAAGAAATAGAGTGGCCTTCCAATAGCGCTATATATTTTACTGAGATTTAGCAAACGATAAGTGCAACTTCAGTTCTTGCAAAAGGTACTGCCGTCGCGAGAGCCCGGATGACTGCACTGATTTTCTTTTTGGATTGGCTAGAGGAGAGGGATCCTCTAGTGATGCTGTTCCTTAGACGATTAAGATGGTCACAAATCTTTAAGCTTGTGCAGCTTAATTTGGATTTTAACATCATCAAGGCTCCGACCAGTCACAACTGGTTTATAACATTTTGTAAGAGATGGGGGAAAGAAAGGGGAATGGCAGTGAGTTTTCCCGTCCATTTCAAGTCCATCCATTGGGGTTGTTACTTGTTAGGTACTACAGGATTGCAATGGTGACCGTTAATTTTTTATAGGCTTATCAATGGCCGGGCCTCAATTAGTTCAGTTAGATCTAAACTCGATCCAAATTTGATCCAGCTCTAAAAATAGTCGAATTTGATGTTGCAAGATCTAAATTTGATGCATATATTCAGATCTGATTCGTTGTGAAAAATAATTTTTTTAAACCATCATTTCTTAAAAATAAAAATATATATTTTATTAAAAAAATATGTTTTATTAATAATCAAGGAAAATATCATATTAAGTGGTTCTCTCTCGCTTTCTCTCTCTTTCTAAATGAATAGATGGACAACAAAGTCCTCTAACCCGGAACTTTGCAGATTACAATCTTTACGTAAACAAAAAAAATCCTATATCAAAATAAGAGATCAAACAATATACTCCGTGAAAAAGAGCCATCTTTGTCAAATAGCATAAATAAATAGAAGGGAAAAGGAAATATTGTGATGCATGGAATAGGTGCATTCGAGAAAGATGTGGAAAGATTTTTTCGGATAAAAATGAACTTATATAATTACATTACCAGTAAAAATGAATTAATCAAATTCTGATGGTATCAATGTTTAGTAATTATTCATTATTTATTTTTTTTGTATATAATGTAATTAAGTTGAATTATAAACAAAATATAAAATTTTGTAATATGAAAATTTCAAAATAATGGGTCGTTACGAATTCAAATTTAATAATCATTGAGTTCAACAGATTTATATCCGTCGTCATGGATTAAGTCTGTTGCAAGTAATTTAATATTATTAAGTTGAATATAAACCAAATTAAATCTATAGTAATGCTACAGTTATATATTTATTTTTTACATCTTATTTTACACCCTACTGGTCACGATGGGTAGTGACCAGTGTATTCTGTTTAAAATCATCACAACCGTTGGATGTCACTTTCATCCAGCGGCTGTGATAATTTTGAACACAGTATACTGATCATTATCCGTCGTGACCAGTTAAGATATAAGTAAGAAGATGTAAGCGTAATATTTTTGTTAGATTTATACAGGTCTCAAGTATTTGAGTGAGGTTTAGAGAGCAAGGAGCTGCGGTGAGGGTGGGCTTTCAGGAGGTATGGTAAAAGATGTGCCTTCCACTTGGTTGTGCAGCGACGCTGCAAGGGGGCTTGAGAATGAGGTTGTTAGCTATTCCTAAAATTACGCGGGACGTAAGTAATTTAGGAAAGGTTGTTTGGTAGTAAAATTAATTTTATTAATAAAAAAATGACTGAACATGATTGCACATTCTATCCAACATGTACCTCAGAATCTATGTGAAGGGATAAATTTTATAATTATTATTATTTTTATTTATTACTGAATTGTATTTGAAGTCCAAAAATTGAAATTAAAACTTAAATTCTATAAATATATAGTGAGTTTCCAATAAAGGAAAATATTCTCTCCTCCTTGTATTTACTAAATTGTATTTGAAGTCTAAAAATTGAAATTAAAACTTACATTCAATAAATATAGTGAGTTTCCAATAAAGGAAAATATTCTCTCCTCCTTGTATTTAAGTATTCTTATGTAATGGTATAGTGTTTTTTTTAATAATATTTATAATTTTTTTTTAATCATATATGAGTGTTAATAAAATATTTGCATGTTGGGGTGATTTATAATTACTCGTATTAAAACTCTGGAATGATGTATTTATAAAGTTTTTACATTATAAAGGTTTTAGGAATTGTCCGTATCTGAATATATAAAAAGATAATTTGATGTGTAAATAGTTTAAATATATATTTACAAATCAATTAAATAAATTGTTATATTCTAATATGTGTTTGAGAGAGTAGGGATCAGTCGAGTTTCGCTCTTGAGAAAGGATGATGGGTACAATAAATGAAGAGAGATGAGTGACAAAAAGATAACAAAAATGACGGAAAAAGAAAAAAGTAATCTAGACCATATATTCATAACTTCTTTATTATGTTGATGTTACAAAAAATGTAAAAGTGTATGTATTTTAAGTTTTATGTATATTAAAATTTAATTTTAATTTACGTATTTATTTTTTTAAAAATCTTTTCAAAAATTAAAGTCTAAATATCACTTTATATATTTATAAATAATCTTAGTTGACTTTGTATAGGTATCCATAAAATGTTTAAACTATCGATTTAAAAATACTAATTTATTTATCACAAATATTATAACATTTTTAAAATATTAATTTAAAAATTTTTATAGAAAATATTTAAGAAAATATAGAAATGTTAAGATAGTGTATCGCTATATGAAATAAAAAAGACAACAAAAATGAAAAGAAAAAAGAAAGTTATCTTGATTATTGAACAAATCCAACAATTAAAACTCTCCTTAACTTTCTTGTTATATAGATGTTTTTTAATTATTTGAAACTATTATGGTCATTTTTTGTAAATAATTAATGTGGTCGGTCATTTCGTAATTTACTTAATGCAATTTAAAAATAATTGTGCGCCTATATAGTGAGCATGAATTTTCCATAATTTTATTACCCAAATTTTTTATTTTTTTCTTTAGTAAGAAATTTTAGATTAATAAGAAAAAATAAACACATTGTCAAAGGGGAATTATAAAAAAAAAATTCCTATCACATAATTTTACATGTACATCAGTATGTTTAAATGAGAGAAATTGAAAAATTTTAGTCTTTCTTTATGTTTAGGCTGCGTTTGGAGGTCAAGTAACACAAAAAAAAATCTAAAAATTGTCACTTCTACAGTAATTGAGTGTTTGCTAAACTCACAATTTTTTCACTTTTTTGCTCTGCTATAGTAAATAATTATTACAGCGGACCCCACTTTTTTTCACTTTTCTACTCTGCTACAGTAAAAAATTTTACCAAATAACCAAAAGTTGCCACTTTTCTGCTCAGCTACAGTAACAATTTTACCAAACTCCTAAAAGTTATCAAAAGTTATCAAAAATTTCATTTTGATTCACCAAATACACCAAAAATTATCACTAATAATTTTTAACAAAAAACTACTAAAACTTATTAAAAATTTTACCCTCCAAATACCCTCTTAATGTCAATTCCATAAATTAAGACTGTTACCCTTTAAAAATTTTTGTATTTCTTTCCTACAAAATATGGTAGATCATTGCAGCCAAAGCTATTTTACAAATGATTTTACCAATTTTTTTTTTTCCCTACCGAATTTACCTAAAATTCATAAATCTTTAAATGGGTAGGAAGTGTAATTTGTAGCAATACTCTGATCTTTGCTGATAATTCTGATGAAATTTACTTTTGGGATTAAATTTCTAAAACTAAAACTACTCAGTACTCTCTAGAGTCAAATTCATAAAGATTACTTATTAGCTTACCATGGACGTATCATGAAATGAATGTAGAATTTACAATATTAAGGAGTGTTTGGTGTAACAATAAATAACGAAAAATAATGAAAAATGTAGTTTGAATGATTTTGGGTGTTTAGTGATAAATTATGTTTTCCAGAGATGAATAGTAAAAAATATTGACTTTTGCAGAGAAATCCGTCAGAACGGTTTTTAAATCTCTTCAAAAAATATTGACAATTGGTCTTGTTTGATAGTTTGGATGACGGTGATCACATTAAAAAAATAATTACAGCTATTTTATTAATCGAACTCGAGTTATGTAATTTTTTCTAGAGTTGTAAAAGGCGTGAATATGTAAAAAGTAGTAAAGAATTTTAGAGTTTTTCAGAGATTTTCAGTATTTTTTGAAGTGCCAAACACCCCTAAGTGTATTTGTAGTTGCATAAAATTATATAAGTTAATATTTTAAATTTTATACAATGAATAAAAAATTTAAATTTTATAATTTTATAATTAATATTTATAAAAATTTATAAAATTTTATTTTTTTTATAACTCTAAACGTTGCCATCATACAATGGTGGACCGGGGGTGCGTGCGGTGCACCGGACGGTCCGGTGCACCCCGCAGCCGTCGGATCATCGGTTGCTGACGTCAG
>JAVXUM010000030.1:11479490-11508348 GCA_035590655.1 Pouteria glomerata
AATTATATATTTTTTTTAAATGTATTATCTTATAAATTAAGTGAATTATTAATTTACCATGTTCGTCCTAAGTCGAGACTGATCGAAAATATTATTTAATTAAGATTGTTAATTTATTAAGTATTAATTTATCAAAAAAATGTCATCTCTCTTATCTTAGGGGCCCCCACCGTCCTACCCTGGGTGATGGTGGAGGGGGTAAATCGCGAGATGTGCGACAAGTGGCCAGTGTCCGAGAGCTTGCCTTTTACCGGTCGTGCAATACAAGTTCAAATCACATTACTGAGACTCGAACTCACGCCGTCTGACTGCGGAACACCTGCACTCGCGTCCTTTGCCACTTGACCTATACCCCGGGGGCGAGTATTAATTTATCAAGATTGTACTATATGTGGAGTGATTATATTTAACTAACTACAGAGTTTCATTTAAAAAATATTTATTTAAAGTGTAAAATGTAAATTGTTAAATCTAATTAAATTTATATGATAGATGAAATACATTAATGAGTCTAATGTGCATATTTTATCCTTAGATTTATTTAATTAAATCTAACCGCTTATTTTTCACACTTAAAACAATTATTTCCAATGCAACCCTACAATTTACTAAAGAAAATCACTCAACATATATCATATATCTTATCTATATATTTCAAACTTAATGTTGACCCAAGATTTATAAATTTAGTTTTATAATTGATTTTGTTGATAACAAATATTGAATTAAATTTTCACAATTAATTTTCAAATAAAGATTGTATGAAATGTTACAATTTATTTTAATTTAATAGATTTAAGATGATATACTTGGAAGAGATTGATATTATTTTTGAGTTATTTTTATATAATTTGGATGAAAAAATATAAGAATTTCAAAGTTTGGAATAATGAAAATTAATGAAAGATGAAGACTTGAACTAGAAGGTTAATTTGGATTAACAGAGAAATCAAACATATGTTAGTATTTTGATGATATCTAAAGATCTAACGGTTAAATGTTTATGAAATTTTATTATAGTAAACTAGACTTCCATATTTACGACTTTACCGAAGTAACATTTTTGTGGATCTGAAGTTATGATGTCCAAAAATGAGCTGGAAGATTAGTTGTTTCAGAAGCAATTTTAATCCTAAATTCTAGAGATAATTTCGGTTTTTGAGCCATAACTCATAATCTACAACTTTAAAAATTCTAATTTTTGGTGTGTGAAAAGAAAATTTATAAAGCTACAACTTTTTTATTTGAGTTTCTTCAAATTCTAAAAGTATCATGGTAAAACAGTAGCCTTAATTGAAAACACAGATTCAGATTGTCAAAAAAAGTTATCTAGAGCTAGTCTCGGTTTAGAGGGTATATCTGAAGATCCAACCGTTCGATGAAACTCAAATTTGGCCAGATGATAGTCAACTTAGATACCTACAAAGTCATTACTCTAAGTGAATGTCAGATATGAACGTTATGAAGGTGAAAAATGATCATAAATATATCTCAGAAAATCTGAATCTTGAAGGAAGCATTGGAAGTAAGGAAATTCAAGTTCTTTGAAGGGCAAAAGTGTTTTTTCACTTAGCAACAGCCATTTGGGAATTTTTTCCTATAAATACAACCTCAAACTCAGATTTAACAAGGAGAAGAAAGGCAAGAAAGAAGAGTCTACAAAAAGATACAAGAAAGTTAATCATTTTGCAAATATAGAGTGATTTCTTCTTACACTTGTACTTCATCTTTTATATCCAACTTGTGAGAGTTTATTTCTTATTTGATTGAGTGTTAAACTCATCATTCTTATTGTAAGAAATGGAAATTTATAATCCTTTTAATTTGTGAGAGTTGGGTGAGCTCTTGTTGATTTTGGTTCAAGTGTAAGAACTAAGACAAGTAATATTCTTTAAGAGAGACTTGTAGAAGTGATTTGGGGAGAGAATTACTTGGAGAGGTTTTCTAGTACCTTGGAAGCTAGTGTGTAACAAAATTTTTAAAGAATAGTGGATAAATCTCAAGGAAGGCCTTGGGGGAGTAGACGTAGGTAAGATTGAAGCCGAACCACTATAAATCGATTGTGTTTGCTTCTCTTCCCTTCTCTTTTTATTTATTGCAAACACTAGCACTCACTCTTTATCTATAAATATTAAATAGTTTTAGTGTTATCCATATTCATTTGTCATTTCCATTTTGACATATTTATTTTAAGGGTTGGAATTTTTATTTGTAAAATTTATTTTAAGCAACCCTATTCACCCCTCTCTAGTGTTGCTATTTGGGACAACACTTAAGTTCTATATAATTTAAATGCAAAATAATAATAATAACAACAACAACAACAACAACAATAATAAAAAAATCCAAAAAAGTTAATCACCACTACCACCCCACTACCAGATTCGGCTTGTAATCGAGTTACTTTAGCTAATTTATTTTTAATGTTTTTGTTTTAATTTAGTTCCTTCACTCCACCATTCTCAACTCATCCACACCCAAGCATTCCCATAATCCAAATTTAGATAGGATAAATTTGGTTCATCTACTAAATAAAAGAACAAGCCTAGTATTTTTTATATAACCCTCTTTGTAAAAAAACCAACTGGTACTCCATACTATTTTTATAAATTTAAATTTACCCATACATGATTTGTGCACTTGCGGTTTAAGGTCAAATTTTGGCACTGTTGTCAGGGAAGGCAACTAAGTGCAAGATTTGGGAGTTAAGGGAAATTCACTTGAGAAATTGGATGAGTTGTTTCTTTCTTTTATCTCTTTATTAGTAGTTTTCATTCTTTTACATTGTGACGTATTCACATGCATATCATTAATTTACTTTGCATATTATGAAGTTAGGTTGCATCTTAGCATAACTTTTTGCCTTTTCTCATTTGTTTCATTTTAATTTTTTTTTCTTATCATAGATGTGAATGTTGGTGATTTTACACATGGCCCTTTCGATATCCAAGTTTGCATAGAATATCTAGGTGGGATTTTTGAATATGATTTTACATTAAATACCTGTAGTATACTTCCCAATTTTTGAGGCACGAGTATGAAGACCCATGTATTCATCTCGATAGGTTTGAGACAGTGTGTGGTTAATGTGATAATCTTAAAGTGAGTAAGAAACTTAGGTTCGTGTTCTTTCCCTTATCTTTGCAAAGTGTGGCTAGTGATTGGTGTTATACTTTTGGTGAATGGGCCACATGGGATCAATCTCTTCAATATTCATCAAACGTTTACCCATGACTTTCAAATAAGAAATTTTTATCAAAAGAAAGGTAAGTATTTTATAAATGCTGGGAGAAATTTAACAACCATTTGGACACTTTCCCAAGTCACGGACTAGAGTTAAGAGTTATCCTAGCCATATTATACATAGTTCTATCTCATGAGTTGCACCAGTTGTTTGATATAGTCTTAGGTAGGAAATTTCATAACCATACCTTAGGGTGAGGGATGGTCATTTCTAGAATTTTTCTATAAACACACCAGACCATAAGAAATACTTGAACTTAGTCTTAAACCTCATACACTTGAAAGCCACACCAACCATTTCCCACATACTCCCACTTCACAAGATCCTTATGATCCATCCTTTGGAAGTAGCACATATATGGAGCCTTATCGCTTGGAATTTGCACGCCCTAACCTTTTTCCTCTCACCGAGGGCCAGTATGAGGAACCCCAGGATTATTGGCCTAGTGAACCTTATAGCACACAATTTGATGCCATAGGCAGCGAATAGGACAATTACCTTAATCATGTTGGGAATAATGTAAGGGACGAGCCTCTTTCTCATTTTCCTGTTAGCTTTCTTATTGAAGAGACTTTATACTATCTACCGAGAGTCTGGGAAACATGCAGTCATTTTCTATTACCAAGCTTGATGCTCAACCCACCCTGACCAACCCAGACCCTATTAAGAGTCCTTTAACTTCAACTAAGCATTTGAATGGCACATGGCCTGAGGAGCACATCATTGAATCAATTAACCTTGGTTTACTTTACTACATACCCAAGGTCGAGAGCGGTGTACACCTCTCACCTCTTGGCATAGCCCCGCCCACGCGTATTACTCTAGGATTTGTGAGTGATTACACCATGACTAATCATCATTCGGGGGATGTAGTAGGTAATAGGGGTGAAATATGTTGATTTTCTGGGCATTAAAAGACTTATTAAACCTACCTTGTCCATGTTCATGTATGCATCATGCCCACATCTGAGATTTCATGAACCTCACGTGGTCTTTTATGGCTTGATGTGTTTTACACCCAAGGAGTGTCCACCTTCAGTGCTTTGTTGGCCTAAAGAGAACATTTTATTTCTTAAACTATTTGTGAACACATGGGATAAGAGGGTGTTGGATAACCCTTCTCTTTATTTCATTTGTACATAGTAGATTAAATTTTTCTTTTTCTTATTTTCTTATTTCTTTTTAGTTTGATTTTCTTCTCTTTAGGTACCATTCTCTCATTTAATAATATCAAATAACACAAGTTTTTAATATCCTTGAAAAGTTTTAAACTCAATTTGAATTTTATTCTTTGTTTAGGATTGAAATCGAACCATTCATTCTCTTCACTAATCAATACCAAACTAAAACTAATTGAGAACATGCAAGCAGGTCCATTCTATGTTAAGTCAAGTCTTTTAAGTTTAAAATTTGCCTTACTTTTGAAAATTTTTCTTTTTTTTTTTCATTCATGTCATTCATCATGCTACTCTATCCCCCAACTTAGAATATACATTGCCCCTAATGTGTCAAAAATTCACCTATATGGGTCTGCAATGTGCATAGAAGCATGATAGCAAGAATAAAAATAAACTCATCCAAGCAATCAAAAACCAAGTATGCATCTACTAATCTCCCCCCCCCCCCAAAATGTATTTTGTAGCACTCTACAATCATAGATAATAAGCATATAAAATAAAGTGAAGCAAGAAACTATAGACAATGTACTGAGGACAGATCATACCTCACAACACTAGAAAATTAAAAGTACTGAGATAGAGAAGAAGAAACTTAAATTAAGAGGTGAAAATTCCCTGCCCACCTATCATTTGAATCCAAAGGTTCATCCATTTTAGCCACGTCCATTTCCATTCTTCACTCAAAAGAATAAGCGTGACACTGTAAAGTGTGGTAGGCAGCAGTAGGGAATAGGTAAGCTATTACCCTTAATGAAATCAGAATCTGCCCAAGTGTCTAGGTCAAATTCTATGGTGTCATCCACGGTGCCAGCTCCGTCCCCTTCCTCAAATTGTATGCCTAAGTCAAATGTCTCACCCCAAATGTCAATAGCGGCAGGTCCATTTATGTCTTCCACGAGAATCTGTAGGAATTTATACTTCTATAGCAGTCCATAAAATACGTAATGCAAACATATGACTATGATCACGGTATAAAATATGAGAAAAATGACGAAAAGAAAAGAAAAAAATAAAATATAAAACCAATAAATAAAAGAACTAGAATGAACAATATATTTCATACAATTGTTCTAGAATAATAGAGTTTTAGGTTACAAGATAAAAGTTCTTTTCAAACGTAAACTCCAAAAGTGCAACAAAACATCAGAAGAACTAAAAACAAAGAAAATGTAAAAAATCTTTTTTCTCCTATTCATGTGGCAGAAATGGTGATATAGCTCCATGGTGTTGCTTGTGGAGGCTCCTCAACATTCGACTGCTCTGACCTTGGGTCAACTCTATATGTTCCAATCGATCCTCGAAGCGGTACATAGTAAGCCCCTAACTCTTGAGCATGGCTGCTATCTAGCTATTGGTCACTTCTTCTTCCTCCACTTCTAGTGAGCTAGTCTCGGCTTCTGCTTATGGACCAATCACCTGTCTCTTTCTCTATTGCACTGAGTGGCCTCTAGACTTAGCATAAGAATTGTAACTTAGCACTTGCGAGCTTTATGCCACTTAGAGGTTGTTGGTTGTGCGCGCCTATTAAAGCTAAAAGATTTAGGTGAGAGTACCCTTGTAAGGGATCCCTCCTCGCTTCTATGGGTGCTGCTGAAACCCAAATAATTATCACCATAAGTACAGAGGCAAGTTAACTGTTATTCCCGTTCCTATAGCATGAAGCAACCTGGCCTCTTTTCACTGCACTCCAAGTTGCAGCTTAGGGTCAGCAAATTTGAGCAACTAAACAATTGAATAGGACAATATTTGTCATTAAGGTCTGAAACACTAACTTGGCTAGTAGTTAACCAATCTAACCATTCAAGTAAAACTTCTGTGGTGATATCTTGAATGGTTGGTGCCCATTCAAAAGGATAGGGAAATTCGAGCCTCTAGGGGTGTTACAGGTCAAAAAGTAAAGCAAATTTATTAGAAATGTGTAGCAACAAAAATTATTACCACGTGTTATCGCCACGTGTTGTCATCACATCAACTGAATAAAATAGATTCAAGCTTGAAAAAACTAAAAAATATCGCTGAAAAATGACCAGAGAGGGTCACCAACCAAAATTCCTCTAATAGTAAAATCAAAAATGGCTTGAATATAAGTGAATGAAAAATGATAGAGTTTTAGCTAATGATGTAAACATACCTGATTTCTACATGAAGTATTGCATTTATAGTAAGTTAAAATGATAAAAAAAATTAGAAAAATAATGGGAAAATTAATATTATTTTACTCCCCGTATATATTTATGTATAAAGTAACTCACTTCGCATTTAATACCAATCACTTAACATTTAACGCCCGTGGCAGACACATTAGAAAGAATGTGTACGATGTGACAATAAGGAATTTTTAAATGTCACATCATGATTGCCACTTATAAGATGATGAGCTTATGTAGTTAGCAAATTGGTAATAGGTGAACGAGTATAATAATAAATGAACTAAACTTGTTTCTTGACGTCATACATGGTTTAGAGTAATTAGTACTTACTCTTTCGGCTTGTGAGACTCACTCATTGTGGTCGGGAATGTCAAAAATTAATGTCAATTTTGCTCGACACAATAGTACTCAGGAGGCTACCATATGTCTAGGTATTTTTTATATTAACATTACACCCCCCCCCACTTTGGTCATGATAATTTTTACCCAAGCAGAGTAATAAGAATGGCAAATGAGACCTACTTAATCAAGAAAAATCGTTTCGTATCCCTCAATATAGCCTTACTTTTTGATATCTCACTTTTTGGTTGAGGGCCTTACAGCGCGTGGGAATCCCTTTCAACTTCCAGCCCTTCACTCATTAATAACTGCATTGGAAACCCTAAAAGATGACTCACAATCCGTCACATAAATATCATTTTAAACTGTAACATTAAATGTAAATATTATTGCCTATCATTCTTTTCAAATTTCCACATATATATATATATATGTATATATAAACCAAAGCAGCCATTATTATTTTCTTCTGAAGCTTTTGAACTTCAAACCTCCTCATGCACCTTCACAATTTTGAATCTCTTTTGCAAACCCTCTCTCAAATTTAAGTTTTTATTTGGTGAGTAAGAAGAATTCCTTTATCTCTTACTTCATCTCTTTCTCTTTCCACCTCGTTTAGGAAAAAAATGGGCAGACTAGCCAAAGAGTTAAAAACTAAGGAAGGAATCAAAGCTTTTAAAGCAAAAATATAACATTCACGCCAATGTCGATATCAGACTTGCTAGAGAATTAGAACATGAACTAGGTATTGTCCCCTTAGATGCCATAATCAAAGGGGGTTTGAGGTTCCCAATATTCCATTTTCTCCGCCGAATCCTCCATATGGTCACCATTTCTCCTAGATGTGTCACCCAAAATTTTTATAGAATAGTTAAACGAAATCAACAGCTGATATAGGTTTCACATATCTTAGTGGAATTTGTTTTTTTGTTATAGCCTCTAAAAAATTAGGAGAGAAGAGGATAAGTGGTATTTAAAGTCCTGACCTCATAAGGCTCTAGTGCATATGCTCCCTGATAACATCAAACGGCTCGAGGACGTTTTATGTGTGGTTTCGGGTCAATGGATGAACGAGCCTGATGACGATCCCTTTCCTCTAGTAACCAGAGTGTCGTTTGGCCCAGGTCAAATAGCTCTAGCGTTCTTTCGTTTTGCTTGTTTTTTTGCTTACGAATGATTCCATCTAATCATTTTTTTTACCCTTTTGTGCAGATGAGCAAGTAAGAAAAGCTTGGGCTAAGGGAGATCGAGCCAATAGAACATTTCTTGTTGAAATACTAAAATTCCTTGGGGGCCCAGATGCTTCCCATTTGCAAGGTCAGCTCTAATTCTCTTTAATTTTGTGCCAAGCTAGTGATCTTTAATCTCTCCTCTGTAAATTTCATGATCGGGAAAGCCAATGAGACTCTACAATAGTGGTTTACTTAAAGCACTGAGAGAAAGTTGGAGTCCTATCAAACACATCATCCCA
Source organism: Pouteria glomerata (assembly GCA_035590655.1). NCBI lineage: Eukaryota > Viridiplantae > Streptophyta > Magnoliopsida > Ericales > Sapotaceae > Pouteria > Pouteria glomerata. The sequence goes on from JAVXUM010000030.1 coordinate 11,487,873, forward strand.
CTTGGGGCTCGCCCTTGAGTATCATGATCTTTTTAGAAGAAGCTACCTATTTTACTCAATTCATGCTTTTAGCTATTCCAAGCGTGGATCATCACATTTGCTAGTTATTGGAGGTTAAATAAAACAAAAAAGATATTACTCTGACTTCCATAGGCATTGTCGAGCTAGAAATGGCCCAAAAAAAAAAGATATAAAGAAGGCTATTGAAATGAATACTAAGAAGAAGAGGGCAGAGAAGTCCAAGAAAATGGCCAAGGATAGAGCAAGGTAAGTTATCGAAGTCGAGCTGGAGATTAAAGTTAAACAAGAGAAAATCAATGAAAATAAGAAGACATCTAGTATGGTTGTTGAGGAGCCTTCTGAAGCTTCACAAAAAGCCTTTCAAAGATAAAATGAGGAGCCTAAAGTAAAAAAAAAAAAGTAGAAAGTCAACCAATGCATGGATATAATCCTTCTGGATAACATTGCATCGTTGAAGGCATCTCTAACTACCTTTGCCAATGCATTGAACACTTCTTGACCACCCTCTCCTCCTTGACAGCCAAGCTTACCACCAACAGAAGAAGAGAGGTATGGGTCGCTTCCTTTGAAAACCACCTACCCTAGGAATCCTGTAAACGACACTCTTTTCTTTATTCTAAAAATTCTTATTCCCAGTCTTGAACTCCCATCTAGACATCCATTAACCATTGAGATTCTGTTCTTCTATATCTCATGGAATACACGAAAAAAGTCATGTCTCCAAAAGATCAACAAAAGATAAGAAAGAAAGCATATTGAAGATCTTCACAAAATACTGATGAAGAGCATTGTCAAGGTAAATTTTCCATTTTCTTGTTATGTTTTAAGAAATTCTTGTTAACCAATCTTTTATTTTGCTGTAAGCATCTTTACATTCTCATTAAATAATTTCTCGAAATCAAACTATGCATCGGAAAGTTGATTAGGATGATGGGCCTTACAAGCAAAGTGGCCGAGCTTGAGGAGGAAGAAAAAATAATGAAACTGTAAATTGAAGCTACCAAATCGAATGAGGCCCTTGCTGAGCAGAGAGCCAAAGCCAGTAAGAAAAAATTCAACATGGTTGAAAAACTCTTGGCTTCCAAAGAAGAAGAATTACTAAAGAAAATGGGATTGCTCGCTGCTACAAGGGTTAAACTTTCTTAAGCAAAGGCCGAGCAAGAAGAGATGGCCAAAGAGCTAACCAAGATCAAGCTAGTACTATCATCTATGAAAGGGGGGATGCTAGATTGAAAGTGAAGCTTAAAGTAAAAATTAAGGCTTTGCAACAGAAAAAAAAAAAAAAAAATACTCAAGAGCTCGAGACATAATATAATGACTTTGTCTAGCAAATGATCGATGCTCGGAATGAGTACTTTCTGGATGGTTGGGAAGTAGACATGTAGTGGTTATTTGTTGAGCACACTTTAGAAGTTTACAGAGAGGTTCCTTGGCCTGATCCTGATGATAAGATTCTCCTATTCAGTTTTGATTAGCTTATACGAACTCCAACAATTGAAACACTAGAGGGTGAAGATTTTAAAGAGGGCGAAATAGAGGTTGATAATGCTATCGAGGCTTTTGAGGTCTAAACAACCTCCACTTTGACTCAAAGCCCTAACAAGAAAGTTAATGAAATAGCTAAGGATTCTCCCAAGACTGATAGCTAAAATAACATTTTGGCTACTTCTTGTACTTTTTCTTTTTCCTTCTTTTTCCTTTGATTTATCCTTTGTACTCTTCTTGAAATTTTAATAGAAGTATATTCTAAAAATTTTCTTTTTTATGAAGATCATTGTGTTTTGTTGTGTATGACATGCTTTTGATATGGCACCAGCATTTAAACATAACATTGATCCTTCAAACCAAAGCACTTTTATAAGAAAAATTTAAGTATATGAATTTAAAAACTTAAAAAACACTATAGCTTTGAGCACTGCCGACCTTAATATGCTCTGTTAAAGCTTTCTTAAATAAAAAGTCACTTCATAAAACCGTAATCAATGCCAAGTATGAAACATTCAATTGTAAAAAATAGAAGCATGAATTAACCATGCTTATAAATTTATGGCCAGCTTATAAAAGTATAACTTATTTTAAATTGAATATTCTTGCTAGAAAAACTTAAGTACTTGAATTCAATACTTAAAAGCTAATGCAACCTGAAAGACACCCAAGTAGAACATGCTCGGGTTAAGCTTCTCAATCAAGAACTTCTTTGTAAAACTTTGACCAATGCTCACTAATGAAACATTCAATTGTTCAAAATGAAAATTAAAAATTAATCAAGTTTATATTCTTAGAGACAACTGGAACAAGTGTAACTCAATCTGATTTGAGTTTTAGACTTTTGAACGTACGTAACGTAGTCGGGACATTAACAGCCCCATTTTTCTTATGGTTTGACAATAATTTCAGACAACTGACCACTTATAATATGGTCAAGGCATAAAATCCTTGTTCAATTGGGGTTTTTGTGGATTACTTACCCAATTAAATCGATGAGGTCATTCTTTTACGAGTTAACCACCGGGTCAAACCAGAGAGACTTGCTTTTTTGAGTCAACCATTGGGATAAACCAATGGGACTAGTTTTTTTCATCATCATAATTAGGAAACCCATTGGACATGGCTTTAATTTCTGTATATATCTAAAATTTCTTATTTAGATTGCTTTCATTGAATCTTGAATAAGTACATCAACCAAAAAAATAAAAAGTCAGAATAATTGCTTAAACATAAAATTCTCTTAAATGAGCAGCATTCCATGGCCTTTTCACTGGTCTACCCTCCAAATCTACAAATCAATAAGCACTATTCCTGAGCACTTTAGTAACTTGGAATGGCCCTTCCTCATTTGTCCCAAGCTTGCCTTTCGTCAGATCTTTTCTGGCTCCTATCAATTTCCTAAGAATATAATCTTTTTTTTTTTTAAAGGTAAATGGAGAAAGGGGCAGCCACCAGGATCGAACCCAGGACCATGAGCGGGCAAAAAAGGTGCTTTGCCACATGATCTAAAGGTCGCGCTCCCTAATAACATAATCTTTGGCCTTAAATTCCTAAGGACTGACCTTCTTATTAAACTTTATTTTCATTTCTTGTTGGTAAGCTACCAACCTTATGGCCGTCATCTCTCTTTTCTCATTAACCAAGTCCAGACTTATCCCCATAGTTTTGTTCTTTTCTCTTTGATCAAAAGTAGTAGTGAGAATGACTGGCATACCAACTTCTAATGGAATTATTGCTTCCATGCCATAAACGAGAGAAAATGAAGTTTCACCTATTGATCTCATGTCCACAGAATATAAGGAAACTTGTTAACCCATTTTACCTTTAACTGCTTCCAATTTCTTCTTAATACCATTGAGGATGATCTTATTAGACGCTTCAGCTTATCCATTACTTTGAGGTAGGTAGGTAATGAATAATTAATACCATTGAGGTGTCATATCCTGAACAATAATTCTTAAAATGGGTACTGTCAAACTTCATTCTATTATCAGAGATTAGAGTACTTGGAATGTTGTACTTGCAATAATGTTTCTCCAAATGAAGTGAATATTAACAACATCTTTAATGTGAGCTAGAGGTTCCGCTTTTACCCATTTGGTAAAAGTAATATGTGCCAACCACAAGCCACTTCCTATTTCCATTAACAATAGATAATGGGCCGCTATATCAGGCCCTCATTGTTTAAATGGCAAAGGGCTAGTGAGAAGACTGAGCTCTCGAGTAGGTTTATACAAAATAGGAAAGAATTTCTGACACTTTTTGCACTTCCAAAAATAAGCCTAAGCATCTTTTCCCATTTGAGGCCATCAATAACCTTGAGTAATAGCTCCATGTGCTAGAGATCTGTCCCCAGTGTATGCTCCGTAAACTCGTTCATGAGTTTCATAAAGGAAACTTTGAACCTTATCCAAATGAACACAAAAAAAGATAAAGGCCTTTGAAAGATCTCTTATACAATTGGTGATTAGAGGAAAGGCAAAATTTAATTACTTTTATCTTCAGTTTCTTCGCTTTTACCTTATCTTTGGAAAGAACTCCATTTTTCAAGTAGTTAATAATTGGATCCATCAAAAATGTACCCATGCATGTACAGCTCACTTCTTCACTTTTACACATACTTGGTTTTTCTAACACCTCTAAAAAGATGGTATTACTCAATCTGATACTTGAAGATGCATCCAACGTTGCCAAAGCATTAACATAAGCATTATGATCCCTTCTAATCAATTCAATTCCAATGACATTAAACCCTTCCAGTTTTTGTCTAGAAAAAGCTAAGTATTCTACTATTCTTTCACTCATTGCCACTTACTCACCCTTCAATTGATTAGCCACCAACTGAGAGTCTATTTTATTCATTACATTTTGAGCAAATAGAAGCTGAGCAATATTAAGTCCTGTCGAAGGGCCTCATATTCATCTTCATTATTAGTTGCTTCAAATCCCAACTTAATGGTGTACTCAATCGTTACCCCTTTAAAAGTTATCAAAATTACTCCAACACTAGCTCTCTTCTTTGAAGAAAAACCATCAACTTCAATTTACCATGTTGACATAGATGCTATTAATTCTAAATTGATCTCTATCTATTAAACTTCATGCATTTGCTCAGAGGCTAAAAGAGTGAATTTAGCTATAAAGTTTGTTAAAACTTGGGCCTTGATTGCTGTTCTCAGCACAAATTTAATATCGAACACACCTAAGCCACAAACCACTTAGCCATTCTTCTAATAATATCTACCATTTTCAACAACTGGTTAATGATTGATTGGTGACCACTTAGATATTGTGAGTATGAAAGTAGTGTGACAACTTCTGTAATGCTACCATCAATGCCAAAGTGAACTTTTCTAATGGTAGATATCTTGTTTCTGACCCTGTAAGGTTTTACTCATATATTATATGGACTCTTGCTTTCTTTCTTCTTCCTTTAATAGAATAACATTGATAATATGCTTGAAGACTGCCAAATAAAGTTGTAAAACTTCTCCGAGTTGAGGAGTTGATAACATAAGAGCAGTGGTCAAATACTCTTTCAATTTCTCTAAAGCTATATCTGCTTCCGTAACTGGCATCATCTTATTTACCCCCTTCAACCACTTAAAGAACAATCAGCACTTATCAGAAGCACGGTTAATAAATTTGTTAAGTGCCGTTAATTGTACAGTAAAATGTACAATCTAATCCTTTAAACAAGTGTTTCTAGTCTGATTGAAATGCATTCTTGTATAGAAATTATGCATTGTTATAAGCTAAGAGATTTTTTACTATGTTTGATAAGAAATGAAGGTAATTTGTATAGACGCCTATCCAGACAGAGGCTTATGCACATGCCTATTTGATCAATAAAATGAAGGATTTAAAGACACGCTGAGAAAATTTTAAGTATGAAGGCCCATCTGGACAGACTTTTGTCCGCACCCATGTTCGATCAACAAAGAGCAACATAATTTTTAAGAAATGAAATTTGGGTAAGTGTAAAGAGCCTATCCAAACAGTCAAAAAGAAAATTTTCTATAATTAATTCTTTTAAGACGAGGGCAATTTTGTACAATCATATCTTTAGGCTTAGTATAAAACATAAGGAAACTCTGAGATAGATAGTTTTTGATTTACATTTACATAGTTTTAGATAGAGAATTTTAGAGAGATTGTAGATTTATTTGTTTACTAGGAAAATTTAATTTTCTCATTTGTTATCCTTTGAATCATGAATTCAACTAATACAATTTTCAATTTTATTTCAATTATGAGTTAGTAGTATTTCTTCTTAGATTCGAATCAAGGAGAGTAATTGAAATCTTCTTTGAATTTCTTTATGAATTCTCAATCAACTTCTGAAATTGTATAATTCATGAATGAATATATGAATTACCATTAGAATTTTCTTGCACCTTTCAAGAATTTGTATGAGCATTGTCAAGTTGGATTTTGTATGTTTAAATTGTGAATTATGCATCATAGGTGTCTGATCTAAGTTTTCAACCAAATTTTGAGCTTAATTTCTAATTTAGCTCAATTTTCAATCATTCCAATCTGATTTCATTGTATAAATCATTTGGTCTATTCTATTAAGTTTAGATTGAGTTAATTACTACCTTGAAATTCTATATAATCCACTACCTAAATTGGTTCGGATCCAAGATTTTTAATACATCAATTTAAATCTCAACAAACCAAACAACATTTTCAACTCAAGCAACGATCCCTATTACTCTTTGTAGGATTCATTTTCACTAAAGAATTTCCATTAAAGTTTTCTATGGACACGACCGATTATTATGCTATAATAGACACCCTGCACTTGGGGTTTTGAGTCAATATTCATTTACATTGGAATTAAGCAATCAGCCGTAACCATTTTTGTAAGTTTGTGAACTTTTTTCTTGGTACTTGGGATTGTTACTACCTAAATTGCTCTAATCTAATCGAGGTTTGCCTCAATTCCTTTTCTTGTGACTACGTGCCTGAAAAATTTGCCCGAGCTCACCCGAGAGGCACATTAAGTTACATTGAGTTTCAAACCATATTCACTCAGAGTTAGAAAAACATATTGTAAATCATTAACATGGCTCATAGGTTCTACATTCTTTACCACCATGTCGTCAATGTACACCTTCATTCTATGACCAAGATCCTTGTGAAATATCTTGGTAACAAGTCTCTTATATGTCGCCTTTACAATTTTTTAGACCAAAAAACATCACTTTATAGTAGTAGATTCCCTTAAGGGTAATGAAAGACTTTTTCCCCTCGTCAGGTTCATACATTGGGATCTGATGGTAACCTAGATAAGCATCCAAAAAGGGCATTTTAGCACTCCACAGTTGTCGAATCCACAAGCTGCTCAATTTTGGGTAATTAGAAAGGACCTTTGTGACAGGCTTTATTCAAATCAATGTAATTGACACATACACTCCACTAACTATTTTTCTTCTTAACAACAATAATGTTAGCCAACTATTAAGGATATGAGACCTCTTGAATAGCTTTAGCTTCAAGCAACCTATCGTCCTCTTTGACCGCTTCAATGTGTTGCAGGGCAGATCGTCGAGCTTTTCGTACGACAGGTTTCATCCCTAGATTAACATTCAATCTATGGCTTATAACATTGGGCTGAATACCTAATATTTCTTGTGGAGTTCATGCAAAGTTGCTGGCATTCTTGAATAGTAATTCAAATAATTCCAATGTCTTTTCCGCATTTAAACTGGATCCAATCAAGAAGTATTTGTCATCTTCAACCAAACCAATGTAAATTTTCTACAATTATTCCATGGTCTTCTATTTAGGATCACCTTTAATATCAACAATTTTCAAATTATCCTCGGGCATTTCAGCAAGCTAGACTTGTTTAGGCAGAGGTTTTGACTTAAGTATGATAGTGAAACACTTCTTCGACAGATCTTGATCACCGTGAACTTCTACAACTTCATCTTCATAAGGGAACTTTAACACTTGATGATGTATGGAGGGTACCGCCTTTAACATGTGAATCCAAGTCCTCCCAACTTGTAAGAAAATGGCACGTCTGCAATAGTGAACTCAACTTCGCATTCAGCTAAACCAACCCAAATAGGAATGGTAACTTTTTTAAGTGGCCAAACTGGTACGGCATTGAATTTGATCAAAGGCATTTAGGCGGCTCCAAATCTTCCTCTGTTAGGCCCAACTTCTTGAACAGGTTTAAAAATATCACCTCTGTTGAACTTCCTACATCTACCAGTATCCTCTTAACATCAGAGTCAAACATCTTCAAAGTTAGAACCAACACATCATTATGTGGCTATTTGACCCCCGGACCATCATCTTCATAAAATGAAACTCCCCAAGCATCAGTAGTTCTTTATCTTTTGGTCGGGGCAGCAGCAACCTTGAGTATTTGACTAGCCTAACCATCTTGATGATCTTCTATTTGAGGATAGGAAATTGTACTCCAAGGGCCACCTTCTATGTGGATAATGTGAATCACTAGTGGACATTAAACGTCCTTCCTCTTCCTCGTTCTTGGTGGAGGTTGTGCTTCAACTAGGTCTTCCTCATGGACATCTTCCCTCTTTCTCTTTTGATATTCCTGTGATACTTAGGGATGATTGTTTGTCATTCTAGTCTTGACTGCATCAATAAATTCTTTCAAATAGCCATCCTTAACCAAGTCCTCCAAAAGAAATCTTAACGAATGACATTCTCCTGTATGATACCCCTAGTCTTGGTGATAAGAACAATAATCATTGTGATTTTCTTTCCTTGAAAAATCTAACAGCTTCTTTAGCAATCTGAAGTACGGTTTATTATTTATTTGAGGAAGAATTCTATAGATTAACTATTTGAATAGCATATTAATAGCCTTAAAAATGGACTTGTTACCATTAATTCCAATCCTTTTTTTTTCTGTTTTTCCTTCTTCAGGCCTAAAGACCTTTACTCCTTTTTTTCACTCCTTCTTTTCAGTAGGTTTTGTTTTATCTTTCACTTTAGCATATTTCTCTGTCCTGTACATCAAATCAAACATATTGGCGACTGGCTTTCTTGTTAATAAGAGCCACAACTTATCTTTTTTTTGTAGGCCTAACTTGAATGATGTTACTATCAATTGCTCGATGCACCCCTCAACGTCATTATACAACTCCATATAACTTCGGGAGTAATCTTGCAAACTTCCATTACTCTTCTTCTTCATCATAAGAAGGACTTTAACTACTTTTAGCTATTTTACATTAGCCCAAAATCATGTGATAAACTCCTCAGCAAGTTATTTCTAACATTCAATACTTCTAGAGGGTAATTTATAAAAGCATTGAAGTGCTATATTTCCTACACTATATGGGAATGCGCAGCACATAAGCTTATTGTCCTAACTCTAAAGTGTCATAACTTGCATATAGTGCCGATAATAAGCCAAAAGATTAGTCTTTCCATCATACGTAGTGAACCGAGTTACAATTTTTTTGGAGATTCTACTGCACAAATATCATTTGTAAGAGTTAAGATAGAGATCCTATTAAGTGCCTTTCTGGCCATTATCCAAGTGGTTTGATCTTATCTCCCATTCTATATACTGGGGTGTTTCTACTTTTTACAATTTTCTAGACTTCCTTGGTCATGGAAGCTCCACATTCTCATTCAAGGAACTATTACTTTCTTTCTAGTATCTTCGCCATTTAGATTGATTTCTTCTCATAATGTCCTCCATTTGAGATCTAGATTGCCTCACCTCTGGTACAACATAAGCTTCTAACATTGAACCTAAGTAGCATGCACACCCAAAGGTTATCCACTAAAAGCGACCCCTAATCCAAATCTAACCTCTCGTCTGGTAGTAGGTTATTCCCTTCTATGAGTTTTCTGGTGTTCTCCCCTTCTTATTTCAAGTGAATCATCATACAAAGGGTCATAACTCTCATCAGAGCTTGAATCTGACAGATTGGAATCAGATCAACTAGCATTTGTTGCTTTTCCTTTCTCCTTGCTTAGCTTATGGAGGATTTCTTCTAGCTTTACCTACTTTTCATCTACTTCAGCTTACAAATCTTATCTCCTCTTTAACGTTTCTCCAACTCTAATCCTTCGTTGCTTTGTGGTTGTTTGTCCTGAAGTTGCAATAGTAAGTGCAATTTCTTTCTACCCAGATGCCTCATTTCCATTGCTCCTAAGGACTTTGCGGGGCAGCCATTTCTCTATCAACTACCATTATGATCTTATGTTCTTAAAGAAATATGTGGGAAAACAAGGAATATGCCCCATGGTGGGCTCCAAATATGCGACAACAAAAATTATCGCCACTCATCATCATCACGTCAGTTGAACAAAGAAAATTCAAGCCTAAATGATAAGAAAACATTAGATAGAAACGGCTAGCGTGGGTCCCCGATCAAAATCCCTCCAATAGTAAAGTCAAAAATGGCTTGAATATAAGTGAAGGAAAAATAATAAAGTTTCAGCTAATGATAGTGAACATAGCTAATTTTTGCATGAAGTGGTGTATTTATAGTATGATAAAATGATTAAAAAATTAGAAAAATAATGAAAAAAGTAGTATTATTTTACTCTCCATATGTATATATGTATAAAATAACTCACTTCGCATTTAATACCCATCACTTAATATTTAACGCTCGTGGTAGACACACTAGAAGGAATATGTGCAATGTGACAATAAGGAAGTTCCAAATGTCACATCTCACTTACAAGATGATGAACTTATGTAGTTAGCAAATTGGTAATAAGTGAACAAATATACCAACAAATGAACGAAATTCATTTCTTGACGTCATCTATGATTTTGAGTAATTAGTATTTACTCTCTCTACTGGTGGGACCCACTTATTATGGTCGGGGATGTTAAAAGTCAATGTAAATTTTTCTCGGCATAATAATGCTCAAAAGACTACCACGTGTCCAAATATTTTTTATATTAACAGGGGGCTATTGGGTCTTCGTTCCCCTCATAAAAATAATGATTTCATCTTCCCCTTTATTATCTTCCACCATATCTTTATTTATAATTTGCACAAAACTCTTTCACCACGTCTAGGATGCACTGGGGCTAGAAGTGGCCAAACTCAAGCCAACCACATCCCATAAAGTTTTGAAACCACAAGAACTCTACCCCTTTGAAATCGTAAATTTCTCATGTTCTTTCTGTTATAAACAACTTATCCACCCCAAAAAGCTTCCAAATTCAAGTTCTGCAGCCTTATTCTAAAATATATGTCAAGGAAAATAGTTGGAACGAGCTCTACGATTCGCAACTATTTTTAGGGGTCCCATTTTCTACAAATATTAAAATTTAAAAATTTTGCTCAAAGTGATTCCCCTTTTTCTTCCCTTTTACATGTGGCAAAAGATAATCCTATGTCCACCCAAGAATGGCGGTTGGATCATTTTTTTTTTCTTTGATAGGTAATGGCGGCTGAATCTAGTTTTTTTCAAATGTAAAAGTGGTCTTGTCAAATAATAAAATGTTTTGAAAAATTAAAAAACCACACAAGTGAGTCTTACAAGGATGAAAGATTTCAAGAGAAATTTGAAGAAACTAAAAAAACTCACCTTACTGTGATTTGGAGAAGAAAAGCCACAAAAATATTGGAAAACTCGGATGATATGAAGAACAAGGATGAACTTGTGAAAACTTTGGTCCATCATGCTTGAAAACCCTAGATGTTTCTTGGATATGGCCAAAAAATGGTCAAGAACCATCAGAAGAGAAAGAGACAAGGAAGGTTCTAGAGATAGAGAGTGTATGCATGAGGATTGGGATGACCAAAATGAGTTTAAAATGCCATTCTAGGTTGCTGCTTTCGGACTAAACAATGCTTAGTGTTCAAATGCCAGTAAGTAGAAAGTTGAGATGCTAAGTGGGCTTCTGCACTGACCAAGAAATTTGGAACAAAAGCTCAAAATTAAGACTAAAAACAAATAGATAAGATACAAATATCAATTTTGGAGATCAAGGTTATTATTCAAAGGATGGGGTATCTTGAAGATCCTACGTTCAACTGTAGCAATGAAATTATCCAAATATAGCTTGAGAGAATGGCCATTCACTTTGAAGTAATTTTTATTTTTTGGATTCTTAATCTCAATTGCTCCATGCTAAATTTTGCACGATGAATAGCCATACCCATTTCGACTATAGCTTCCCTGGAAAAAGATATAGCCTCGATCTATATAAGAGTACTTTTTACCCTTCATGAAAAAATCATCGGGCAATGTGCTTGTCATGAAGGTTCTTCGTTCTCTCCATCGAAATCCTTCTACTTTTAAATACATCATTATGCAACTTATTCATTTTTGCAAGTTGTAACTCACAGTACAACCTCACTTTGTCAATACTGGCACTAAATTGTTTAATGGCCCAATATGCCTTATGTTCCAATTCAATGGGAAAATGAGAAGGTTTTTCACACACAAGCCTATAAAATGACATCCTTAATCCCGTTTTATAAGCCAAGCGGTAGGCCTATAGGGAGTTAACCAAATGTAATGACCAGTCCTTACGATTTGGGTTGACCATTTTCTCTAGGATTTGTTCAATTTCTCTATCAGCAAGCTCTGCTTGACCACTTATTTGCGAATGGTAAGGTGTGCCTATTTTATAGACAATGCCAAACTCGCACGTAAGCAATCCTACCGGTCTATTATAAAAAAATTTCCATGCATCGCTATGATGGCTCAAAGGACTCCAAAAGGCAAGAAAATGTTTTCATGGGGGAATTTAAGTACACTCTTATGATCATTAGTCCTTACAACAATAGCTTCACCATTTGGATATGTAATTGACCCCCCACAGGAATGTAATCATATCCAAATGAAATAGGGAAAGGTCTTATGAAATGGATGCCCCAGCCATCAAAAATCTCAAGTATAAGAATAAAGGATAACAGCATCATGTTATGCCTAGTCAAGTTTCCCAAACTTTGGCATATATTACATGAGATACAGAAGCTTTGAATGCCTTCAAAAAGTGGGGGCCAATATAATCTATATTAAATAATTTTTGCAGATATTTTCGTTGCTAAAAAATGGCCATAGCAGAATTGCAGGATGCATTGTACTTCCCACTCAGGAATGCATGGTCTAATCACTTGATCAAGGCAATATTTAAAAAGATAAGGGCTATCCCAAAAGAACACTCGAATAGCTCTCCTTCATGGAAGAAGTACAGACATTTGTTGCTAATTCTTTCAAGGATAACTCCTTATTTTCGCTTACCGTTAAGTTGGATTTTGGTGCAATAGTTTATCCTTTGGTGGGAAAGAAATTCAAGAATGTATGATAATTCTTATGTGGATATGGTGACTATACCCAGGAAGATTTCTAATTTGATTAGTCAAAGGCTCTTGAGTTGTGGTCACTTTCCAAGGTTTATGAGTAATTAACATTTAGTCCAAGTTTGAAGATTACATCCTGAAGCGCTTAAATGATAATTTTGATTTATCTGAAGTATATACATTGTCGATATTTTCTTAATTATATTGGAGATTGGGGCTGTCTGATTTTTTGGAAGGTATTTCCTAGATTAGTTTGGTGAAACTTCATGTCTATTTGTTGCATCTCTACTTGGTTGCCTCAATTATTTATTTGGGTGGTTAAGTCTCTTCAACATAATACTTAGGGCTTGCATAAGGGCAATTAAGTTACTTTTTCTTGCTTATTTTCCTATTTAATCCTTTTGGTTTTTTGTGGTGCTAGCCTACTGTTGGTCTTGTTTCTCTATTTTTTATTGATTAAGCCTGGAAGTTGCTACTTTAGTTGCATGGTATTGTGGTTATGTTACTATTGTGCATAAATCTTTTGGTTACATTTCATTTGGCTAATTACCATGCTAATCTATTATGATACTGATCATGGTACCTTCATTTTGCTTGGCTAGTTTGGGGGCTGATTCAATTCTATCTGGTGGCATGGAGATTTTGTTTTATCAAATGTGTGATGTCTGATCTGGTTGGTTTGCTAGATTGAGATTGATATATGACCTTATGTGGTAGTAGTTAGCATGTACTATTTTTATCTGTTCAGCTTTGGAATGCCATATGGTTAGAGGCTCCCATGGTTTATTGATGTTGTGCTTAGCAATTCTTGGAAGTAGCTTTTGGATGGTGGTTTGGTAGTTATTTTAATTCAATCTCAAGCATTGGTTGCTGGTGGTATATTGGGGTTTGGTGGTTTAGCAATTGCTTATCTATTCTCATTGATCTCATTCTTATTTTCTTATCCCTTCTCCTTTTATTTTTCTTATTGAGTTTCAGGTTTGTTGATGTCTAAAGCTTGTTGCTAGTTTTTAGCTTTATTTTTACTATTTTTTTGAATCTTCATTGTTACGGTACTATAGCTAGTCTCATATCCATAAAGTTGATTGGTGAAACATTTTTGGAGCATTTGGTGCCGAGTTTAGGTATCTTTGCTGTTTCGGTGCTTTCTTGTTGATGATATAGTTTGGGAGTTCATAAATTGGTCTCGGTTAGTCTCATTTGGTTTCAACTACTTGAATTTTATTTTTTTTCTGTTGTTTGTCGAGGCGAAGTGGTGATGGTTCTTACCATTTTGGTGGCTGGTATTTGTTCATGCTGATAGTTGGTAAATTTGAGAACTTACGTTTAAGTTGTTACAAATGCAGTTGTTTTCAAACACGTCAATTCTAGAGTGTTTTATAAGATGGCTATAAGATAGAATTGTTGTATGCGCACAAAGACAATTGCTAGTAAAATACGCAAATAAGTAAATAGTGGTCTCCTTAGTGGTGGTTTTGAATTACTGTATGGTGTTTGGGATGACCTGTGGGACTTCTTTTTTGTATTGTTCACTGCCGGTGTGCATCTTAATTTTCCAATCACAATAGTTTCCTACTGTTTTAATTGGATTGTTTGTGCTAAGTTGGCTATTTTGGTATAACTTGTGCTACATTCTTTACTGGGATTGTGATCTCTCCTTGGTACAGAGCTTATCGCTGGGAGGCGATGGCTATTGAAGTTTTTAGCTATAATGCAGTGTTACGCAGTGCAATATTGGTAGTGACGTTTTTGTTTTGGTTTATAGATTATTAATGTTAAGTGCATTGGTTTGCTCCTCATAGGGAATGATACAACAAGGTTTTCTTCTACTGGTTATTTCTATTGTGCTATAGGTGCTGATGCTTGCATGCTTCAGGGGTGGTATTGGATTCTAGTGCCTACTACTAATATGATGTATGGTTACTGCTATTCATTATTATTCATTCTATGTATAGATGATTTGTGTATCAGTGTGAAATGTTAGCTACCTATGTGGATGGACGCTCATTTGCTGCACTTTCCTTACTCTTTTTTGTATTGTTTGCTACATCATGTTTTGCAAATTGGAATTTCTACCACGAAAAATGGTCTTTGAATGTTGGGAGATATAATGGGGTTTATTGTTAATATGGCTTAATTTGTTGCTTATCTTTATTCTTACTGGGAGATAAGAGGTTCATTTAGCATTGGGTTCATATTGAATTCTATGGGTGCGAATTTCCTGTTGACTATTATAATGGTTTCATTGATCTGCTGATCTATTGTATTTCTTGCTCTACAATGTTTAAGGTCTATTGATGCCCTGGCTCTGTGATGTTTCCTTACTACTATTGATGCCCTGCCTCTGTGATGTATCCTTACTCTTTGTGTCATTTTTCCTATGTTATGAGTTAGAGAGGTAGAATTTTGCTGCATTTTCTAGTGAAAGCATGGTAGCAGATTTGCTGCAATTTGGTTATTTATTAGTGGATATTGTTTGGATTACTGATCCAGCTTGCCTCTTGCTTGCTCTAGCAATTGTGCAAATGTGTTTGATGGGCTGATTTGTTTCACTTACAATGATTTTTTCTCTTTCCTTTCTTATAGTGAATGTGATGTCTCCAATGTAATCTGAAGCATAGTTTTGGCTATTTGGTCCTATTTGGATAGTGTATGTAGTGCAATGTCTTTTATTTAAGGGGTATGCCCCTTTGATCTGTACTCTATGTTTATCTCTAATAATAATATTCATTTTTAACTTTTAAGAGAAAAACAATTCTTAAGAATTTCGTCTTGTCCGAGAGGGCTCTATTCAATGGGAATTTGTTTGGTCACCAAGTAGTTATAAATGTTCGAATACCACCATGGCGTGATGGATGTGATCGCTACTACATTTAGAAGTTGCTCGTGTAGGAAGCTATCGTTAATTTCAATGTCTTCTTCATAATGAACCTCTTCTGACAGACAAGATAGGTTGTTTGTGACAACATTCTCTACTCCCTTCTTATCTTTAATTATAAAGTTAAACTATTGTAGCAGCAAATCCATTGAATTAAATAAGATTTGGCTTCCTATTTGGTCAATAGATATTTTAATACAGAATGGTCAATAAAAACAATAACTGTTGATCCGATAAGATAATGACAAAAATTCTCTTATGCAAATAAAACAGCCATAAGCTCTTTTTTAGTGGCTGAGTAGTTTTTTTGCACACTGTTTAAAGTATCGCTCGCATAATAGTTCACATGCACCATGCTATCTTTCCTTTGGACAAATACAACACCTATATCGTGGTCACTCGCATCGCATATAAGCTCAAATAGAATTGACCAATTAGGTGATTGTAGAATGGGTGCTATAATTAGACATTCCTTGAGCTTTTAAAATGCCTCTTCGTGTTAAGGTGTTCATTCAAAAGATACATCTTGTGTTTATAAATGACACAAGGGTTTTGAAAGAGAACTAAAAGAGTGGATAAATCGCTAGTAAAAATCGACATGCGCCAAAAACAATCAGATATCTTTGACATTTCGTGGGATTAGTAGCTTCTAGATTAACTCAACATTAGCTTGATCCACCTGAATTCCCGACTTAGAGACAATATGCCTTAGAACAATATCTTGTGTTACCATGATTACATTTTTTTCCAACTGAGTACAAAGTTTCGTTCTTTGCATCTAAACAGCACTCGATCTAAGTTTTCTTGACAATATTCATAAGATTCACTGTAGACTAAGAAGTCATTCATGAAAATTTCTACGACGTCCTCCACCATTTCACTGAAAATATGGTTGGAGCATTACATAGGCCAAATGACGTCCTACTATAAACGAAGGTGCCAACAGGACAAGTAAAAGTTTTCTTCGCTTAATCCTCAAGTGTCATTTCGCTTGATTGTAGCCTGAATAACCATCCAAAAAAAAATAATACGCACACCCAACCACTATTTCAAGAACCTGATCGAGAAATGGCAGTGGAAATTGGTCTTTCCAGCTCACAACATTGAGCATTCTATGGCCAATGCACACCCTCCATCCAGTTCGAATGTGGGTGGACACCAACTTATTATTCTCATTCTTAACAACTATGACCCAAGAAATATTCTTATTCTTAACACCTATGACCCCTCGATTTCTTGGGTGCTACTGATATTTCATACGGCGTATTGATTTAGTTATTCACTGGCTTCTGATCTATTGATGTTACTTTAATAAGTTCATAAATTATTTAGTTCTTTACATATTATATATGCTGGTATTATGCATCATGGACACCAATGACTAGTGATCACGTCCCTATAGACTGTGTTACAGGTCCCAAGGTAGAAACTTAAGTGGGCCTATGGTTGGATTTAGTGTTACCTCACTATAGAAGACATTTACAATTCTTTTATTAATATTCAAAACTATTTATTTAATTAAATTTGGAGATTATTTTATTTAGGTTGTAAAGGCCATAAGACCTTTTATTTGGGTTATAAAGACCATAAGACCGATGCCTATTTAGTTTCGTAGGGTGTGTTTAGAGCATAGAAGCCTAGTTTTGCAGAGGTATAGTCGTCTTTAGTCTATTATTATTAGTTATTATGGATACTGCTCTAGGGTGGTGACATTGCTCTGATCAAGGTGTTGGTGATATGTGTATAGTGTGTATAAATGTTCAATCACCCACTGAGTCATGAGATCCAGAGCATGATAGCTTCAAAAGGCTCAGAGATTTTGGTCTTCACTACATGGAGCTCAGCTATTTCGGTAAAGATCTTCCTTGTATGTCTTTAAAGCTATGTAACAAGAAAAGGAAAGGGAGAACATGAACATAAGGTAAAGAAAAAATTTAACACTTAAGTTACCCAAAGCCATACTACTATAGCATACTTAAGATGGTTGTTGAAGAGGTCTTCATTTGCATTCCAACAGATCTTCTCCCGATCAAAAGGAGGGCTTGCAGCTTTGGCAACTACGATCATGTGGTCTAGCCCATTGAAAACTGTCATTAATCGGCCCTCAGGATGCTCGACAGATGGAATCAGAATCTTGGGAATAAAAACCAGAGCATTATGAATTCAGGGAGGCCTTAGATGAATGACTTTAGCAGCTACAAGGTCCATAGTAGGGAAAGGTGAGCTTCGGCCGACCAAGTGAGCCAGAGGAACTAAGGGAGTGAGTAGAAAGCCCAACGTATCTGCTGAGGACTTCTGCCTCTTGTCATGTTAAGCCTCCTAGTCTTCTTCAGGTTAATAATGTTTTCTTTAACTCCCTACTGAGGGCTCATTGATAGTTATGCCTAATGTAGGCTTCCTAACTGGGGGTACTATATGTTTGGCTAGCCTTTTCCCTTGAGTGGCAGACTCAGCCATCTTCTTCAAGTTTGTTTTTGAAGCCATCTTCTTCAAGTTTGTTTTTGAAGCCTTCAAGTTTGTGAGAGTAATGTCTTTTTCTACCTCAACCTCTAGCAATTAACAAATGGTAGGCTTAACCTATTACAAACAGCACCAATGGGATAGTAAGAGAGGCTCAGGATAATAGTTGGGATGCTTCCACCAATAGTAGTTCGTTTTCTACTTGAGGCTCCATGTGAAATAATTATGGAGCAAATTTGAAGTTGCTTCTATATCATAGCCCTGTGGGGGGGAGATGAAAGACCTATAGCTCACATGTAATTAAAAAGCGCTGGAGCTGATCATCTAAATGGGTATATGTTTGGACCACCTAAGTTATCCAAAATAGTCTTTAAGAACACATGATATGCCTAATTACCACTGGTAGATGATTTCCTTAGCTCTTTAGCTACAAAATAGAAGAAATTTATTAGAAAGCCTTTTACACATAACTTATTAAATAGGAAGCAAACACTCTATAGTCAATTGACTTGGACCCAAGCTATCAAGAGGGATCCAGAATATGAGGTCCTCGTCAGGTCTGGCCATCCAACTACTTGTGATAACATGAACATCTGCCACAAATCCTGTTAAGTTTTCTAGGAGCATATACACCAATGCCCTCTCAGGTCAGGACTTAAGGTATCACTTATCTTAATCTCTCTTAACCCTATGAGAGTAATGTCCTCATTTTTGTCAGCTTCAAGCAACTGGTGAATGGTAGGCTTAACCTGTTGCTCGAGCAACACTAATAGGATGGCAAAAAGAGGCTCGGAAGTAGACAGGATGCTTCCAACATAGGAGAAAAGAAAGCAGCAGAATAGGTTATCAAAAACTTTTCGGATCGATCATATATGAAAAATTATAAATTCCTTATGTAATTGTATTCAAAATACAAAAATGAAATCAAATTAATAAATAAAACTAAACTTTTATCATTGTTTGATTCAATCTTAGCTTCTCAAATTTTCTTTTACCAATGGTTAAGACACCTAAATTTCCTACTTTTTCTCCAATCAGGATCTTCTCAGGGTTTTTCTAACGTCTAGGGTTGTGTGGGTAACCTAAAAGATTGATCCTTTATATAGGCAAGAGCAAAGAACCTAGGTGTAAATAAACTTAAGTTGTCTTATTAGAAAATTACCCATAATTATCTCATAATTATGAATACATCCCCTAATAATTATACTTTACTCCACTAAAAGGTATAATTGAACTCCGATCCCAATTTATTAAAATAATTTTATAAAACACCTTGTTCATTCTTTAGTTCTGCAATGAAGCACCTCCACCAGATATTGAGACAAAACAATTAGAATTAAGAAACTATCCAATGCTAATTGATACCTCCCTTCATATTCTAAGAACTATTATTCTAAATCATTTTGTGTTGGTCACCATCTTAATAACATATTATTAAGATGACTAGATCTGAATTTAATAATTAGTTAATATTCTTAACATGGATAATATCAAATCTCAAATGAGATTGTCGATTCCTTCTTGATAGTGTATGTTTCCTAGTTTTATGCAATGATTTCCCAAAGCACTGAGGTGTTGGCCTAATGATAATCAACCTCACTCCTAATAAATTAAAGTCATCATTACATAAAATAGTGTCCATCACTATCTCAGGATTTAAAACAATTGCTTAGAGTAAACATAACAAATACATTAATGCAAATAGCATAGCTTAAATGTGTTTCTTATTATTGTCTTATTAAATGTCTTCCACACCAATACTTTAGATTCAGAGTCCACTACTATAATGATTAAGACAAATCATTCTGCCAAATAGAAATCTAAAATGTTACAATCTTTCAGTTGATATATCTCCATCTCATCACTGACTACGAACAAATCTAAATTGATTAATACATAGATTCATATCTCCTGTGAATGACAAACTTTCATACACATAAATCAAGTTCATTAATCAATTAAGGATTATATTCATCATGTAAAATACATGCATCATAAATAATAAAGAAACTTTAGATAAACTATATAAGAATTCTTTATTAAAATAAAATCAGTTCATTATTTAATATATGACTTTAGGGTATATATCCCAATAGACTTCCACTTGCATTTAAGTCATGGAACCATTACATCTTACCCCTGTTCCAGCATCATGAGACTTAAAAACTTTTATAAGCAAGGCCTTGGTAAAATGATCGACTAAGTTATCTGTTGATGTAATTTTTGTCACAACAATGTCATCTCTGTGAACAATGTCTCTGACTAAGTAATACTTTCTTTCTATGTACTTCCCACCCTTATGGTTTCTTAGCTCCTTAGATTGAGCTACAGTCCTATTATTATCACAATAAAG
>JAVXUM010000030.1:11551884-11567403 GCA_035590655.1 Pouteria glomerata
ACAATAGGAATAGCTTGTTTCCCCATTTTTGTAATCCCTTGGAGGATAGAAATGAACTTTGCTAATGAATGACTTTTTAATGCATGAGACATGGGTTTTTTTTTATACATATTTGGAATTCTTTTAATCCCTCTCCCTTTTTTTAAAACTTATACAAATGCTGTGTGGAATAGTAATGAATGACCGCGTTAAGGTTTTACATGGCACAATATCATCTTAAAATCTAAAAGATTTGAACAAGGGTTTATTCATAGGTTCCCTTTAGTGAAGATCTTTGAAGATGTAATGCATTTAACTTGGAAAGTTAATTCAAACATTTCCTCAAAATGCTTTGTGGAATATGGCAATGTGGTGAAAATGAATTCCAGAACTAAATCAAGCAAATAAGTTATCACAAGAAGTCATAGGCAATTTCTAAATTCAGAATTCGTGGTGAAATTCCTGAACCAGGCATAAAACTCCTTTCGGGGCTTTTGGATGCTTTGGAATAACCACTCCCGCGGAAGAGATGTTACTCGAAGAATTTTAGTGAACTTATGAAGCTCTTCTATTAAGGGTATTAAGAGCTCTTTAAAGAAACCGTTCCCGCGAGGGTGTGTCGTTTCAAAGGATTCTTGGGGAAGCCATTCTTGTGGAGAAACTTTACTAGGAGAAATTCTTGAGCCAAACATAGGGATCCTCCCGATAGGGTGCCAGAGGGGTTCATTTTGGAGAGACCATTCCCGCGAGGGGGAAATGTCATTTGGAGAAATTCTTGATCCAAGCACAAGGTTTCTCTAGGGAGGGTGTCTTAGAGGTTCTTCAGAGAAACCATTCCCGCAGGGGAAATGATACTTGGAGAAATTCTTGAACCAAGTATAAGGATCCTCCTGAGAGGGTGCCTTAGGGGTTCTTTGGAGAAACCATTCCCGCGAGGAGAATGTTACTTGGAGAAATTCGTGAACCAAGCATAAGGATCCTCTTGAGAATGTGCCTTAGGGGTTCTTTAGAGAAACCATTCCTGCGGGGGGAATGTTACTTGGAAAAATTTGTGAACTTAGCATAAGGATCCTCCTAAGATGGTGTCTTAGGGGTTTTTTGGAGAAATCATCCCCGCGGGGGGAATGTTACTTGGAGAAATTCGTGAACCAAGCATAAGAATCCTCCTGAGAAGGTGCTTTAGGGGCTCTTTAGAAAAACCATTCCCGCGGGAGGAAATGTCATTTGGAGAAATTCTTGATCCAAGCACAAGGCTCCTCTAGGGAGGGTGCCTTGGAGGTTCTTTGGAGAAACCATTCCCGCGGGATGAATGTTACTTGGAGAAATTCTTGATCATAATGATCGTCCTGAGAGGGTGCCTTAGAGGTTCTTTGGAGAAACCATTCCAGCAGGCGAAATGTTACTTGGATCGTGAACCAAGCATAAGGATCCTCCTGAGAAGGTGTCTTAGTGGTTCTTTAGAGAAACAATTCCCACGGGGGGAATGTTACTTGGAGAAATTCGTGAACCAAGCATAAGGATCCTCCTGAGAGGGTATCTTAGGGGTTCTTTGGAGAAACCATTCCTACGAGAGGGAATGTTACTTGGAGAAATTCGTGAACCAAGCATAAGGATCCTCCTGAGAGGGTCCCTTAGGGGTTCTTTGGAGAAACCATTCCCGCGGGGTGATGTTACTTGGAGAAATTTGTGAACTAAGCATAAAAATCCTCCTGAGAGGGTGCCTGAGGGGTTTTTCGGAGAAACCATTCCTGCGGGGGGGAATGTTAATTGGAGAAATTAGTGAACCAAGCATAAGGATCCTCCTGAGAGGGTGCCTTAGGGGTTCTTTAATAACTGATTTTGCAAATAACTTATGGGGACAGAAGCTCATCTCATTAAATGAAATTATTTTACATCAGGAATAATAGGCCTTGAGCCATTTAACATTAATAGGGGAACTAAGCTTATTAGTCTGGGGGTCAAGAATTCGATACCATCCGTTATCACCATGAGCCTCCTTAATTACATGTGGGCCCTCCCATTTGGGTGCAAATTTTGGAGCTGACAACCCTCTCATCACATGATTTGCGGTTTTAAGTACCAAGTCCCTTTTCCTCAAATTTTCTCGATTTTACTAGGGAATCATAAGCTCGACTGAGGCAGCTTTGATGTACCTTCAAATTCTTTTTAGCTCTATCCCTTCTCTCATCCAATGCCTCCAAATCATCACTCCTGGATTCCGGGATCATTTCACTTCGAAAAGTTATCCTGGCAGAGGGAACAACTATTTCAATTGGGAGAACTGCCTCCGTTCCATAAACAAAAGAAAATGAAATCATTTGGGTAGATCTCTTCTTAGACGTTTTGTAAGCCCACAACGCCAGCGGTAGTACATGTGCCCAGTTAGAATGACAATCCTTCAATATCCATCTAAGTATAGTGAGCAAAGTCTTATTTGTAGCCTTTGGATAGTATATGGAAGACCTGTGATGAGAAACATCATACGAAACTAAAAGTTATCCCACACTTGAATTTACAAAAGGGGTACCATTGTTTGAGAGAATGACTTTAGGAATCCCAAAATGGCAAATGATATATTCCCTGATGAAATTCGATACAACTGGTCCTGTGGCTTTTCATAGGAGAATCCCTTCAACCCACTTCATATATAGTTCTGTGGTGGCTGTGATCCAGATGTTACCACGAGAATGGGGTTTCAGGTCCAATCAAATCCATAGCCCAAGTATGGAAGGGCCACGGAGTCCCCACCATTCTAAGATCTATCGCGGGAGAGTGAATCAATTAAGAATGCAGTTGACAGGAATGACACATCTTTGTGTACTGCTTCGTTTATTCTTCCATTATTGGCCAATAATATCCCATTTATAACAGATGGGAATATAACTTTCTTCTTCTTTGATGCTCCATTTCATGTCCTTTTTCCAGAGCCTTTTCTATTTCTACGCCAGCTAGGCAGCGCAAGGCTTTTCCTTCAAAGTCACGTCTGAACAATTGCCCCTCATGGACAAAGAAGGAATGAGCCATTTCTTCTTATTATCGCAGAATCTTCTGCTTCTACAGGAAGAGACCCTTCTGTCAAGTAATCAATATAAAATTGTCTCCAATCACTAGGATTAGAAACAAAATTACACTCAGCCTTGCTTAGATTCTCCTGACATGAAAACGCTATTTTAAATGGTGTTTTCCACCGAACCTAAAAACCCTATTTCATGTAGCGTCTTCTTGCTTCTTGCCTATTCCTTCTCTTCTCTATACCCCCATTAAAATGGACAAGCTACTCAAAATACCAACATAACAACTTTTTGAAATGTACAAGCTGCTGAAAATACCAACATAACAACTTTTAAATAGTACCAAAATAGATAAATAAGCTGAAACTCTAAAACAATAACAAACTAAAAAAGCAAAAAAATCTAAAACAATAACATACTGAAAACTATAAAACAATTACAAACTAAAACAAACAACTTTTAAACACATAACAAACTAAAACAAATTTAAACTCTAAAGCAATAATAACTTTTAAAAAATATGACAACGATGAAACAAGAATTTTCATGTACAATAACGAAATGTATCAACTAACTTATAGAATGTAACATTAACATGAACATGATAGATATATACATCATGCCTACTCTGTGCCATAAGGAGGGTGTCTCCTATTACGAGGAGGGTTGCATCGCCCATCCTGCACCTGTAGCTAAGTCGGTGGTGTTGTAGGCTATGACTGTTGGGGTAGCTCTAACTGGGCTGGAGGCTGTATACTGGGGTCGAAGTGAACTCTAGCCCTCTTTCTGGTGTATTGTTTGGGAGGAGGAGATGTCGTGATGTTCTCCTCTAATTGTGGTACTATGCTAGTGGTGGGGACTAATGGCGTGGGCTGTAATGGCGATGACTGTGTAGTACCCACATCATCTATGACTATAGTGTAGTCATCAATACTCTCTAATTGATAATGTGGATTAATAATAAGTGATGGAGGCATGCAGAAGGCGATGGTCGCACTCTTGCACAACTTAAGGGTCCAGTTCCTGTAGAAGTAGAGGGTATAGCTCCCGCTAAACTGGATGGACCGGCACTAGTAGTAGGCAGTGATGGCCTATCACCAGGGGAAGATGATGGAGTCACTGCTCGTCTAGCCTCAATCAGCCGATACTCTTTGTCTAAGGCTGTGATCATCGTCCTACCGATACTCTTCATCGTTTCGCCAATCGGCGGACCTGCTCTCAATCAGTACAACTAAGGAGATCTATGGCTATCTGAGTGGCCCTTACAGCGGTGTCTACCTGTAAACATACAATAAATGGTATTAGATATATGTCATAAATTGTATTGTATTAAAAATCAACAATTTAATTATTTATTTACTAATGAGTTACTAACCAATACAATTTTCATAGCTGCAATGAGGCTGAGATCCAATCGGAGGCACGTCTTGTAGAGGTCCAATCAGCATCTTACTGATCAATCATCAAGGGCCATCTGACATATGAATGCCTCAGCTGTGACCACTCTATTCAGTCGATCCTCCCATGCTGCGACTTGCTCCTGATGGTGGACATCCCAGCGTGACCTCATCGATCAAGCGTATGTAATGCAAGGCTAGTGTCGCATGTATATGGCTCCTCCTGAATTATCCCAAATTGTGACATAACGTAATCTAGGAAGTACATCTCAACCACATTGTAGCATATAAGGGGCACTCTAGCCTGCCAAATCACTTAATCTCGTGCTAATATGGAAAGATCCATCGGATATGGTTGCCACGTCATCTAAGACTCAATCATCATATCCAACTAATCCCTGTAATCTCTAAGTGTACGGGAAGCAGTCAACGTAAGCAGTACGCGCTACCTATAGTGATAATATATAGTATTAGTTGCAGTAATTAATTTGTTAGCGAAAATAAAAGAAAAGTTCATGAACAACTACATTAAATTACTTGTTAACATTCATAGTCAAATGGGTCACGTGGTATGGGTGATTGGTCGAGATGTGCATCCACAGCATGGGCTGGGTCAATCGCTGGTACCCCTTTAATAGGTGCGGCATCATCTATGGCAGCATCTGCAACCGGAGGATCCATGGGTGCTGCAATCGGGGCAGGATATCGGATGAGTGGTCAAACTAGAGATAACCCCTCCACTACCCATATCTGCAATATGATTAGGGGGCCCGATATCTTTTTCGCTCTTGGCTGTGCTGCCCTGCACATCTCCCGATACAGCCAAGCTAATGTTGCAGATCTCAGTTATAACACCTAACATACTCTAGCTGCTCTAGCATTGGTAGGTACATGAGCTTCACCATATTACTAGACTTATCTGCTAGTGACGCACCCCCTATCAACAATAACAGAGTGGCCCATGCATGCTGTCGCATGACGTCATCATCTGCACCTTCCGATAATCAAGTAAAATACCGAGTCAACCATGTGATTTGTAAACGTCCTCCATAGATAACAGCTAGAGGAAGAGCAATATCTAATCCCCTAAACAATGGCAGTCCACTATTGTCACGCCCCGGATCTAGTGACCCGAGGAGTGAGTGATATTGACATACATAACATGCACTAATGGTATAATTCCCACGATTAGAGCAACATAACAGACACATAGTGAACCCAGAGTATAAAGCAAGTAAAGTAATTCCAACCTAGACCAATGCCAGGTCATCATGTCCCACATATCATCACCATTAATACATCAGATTGGCCTTACGGCCTTTACAACTCAAAATCAATTAATTCTCTCAGAATTGTTATCATTACATTTCCCAAAAGAATATATATAACCTAAAAAAACAAAAATTAATCTAAGTGTTAGGGACTCATACATTTGCACTCCTATCTTTACCCTTATGCCCGCCTAATTATCTTGGTTAGTTCCTGCAACAGAATATGTAAAGACGTGAGCACTGGTACTCTTACTCCCACGAAACATCATAATAGTATATACATAATGTAAACCAATAATATTAACAATTTAATTACATTTTAATCAAGTTATATATATATATATCAAATATCTTATCACACTATGCATTCATCGAAACTCCACATAATATCTATCATTTAACAAAATCTCTGATATTATAATAACTAATCACAAATTCACCAATATTAGAATGTAACATTCATACACCCTTCCCATACAACACTAAATTCTTAAAGTATAATTCGAGTATAACACATCATGGTATCATCCTTATTTATATTTCAATTAAATATTCATCAAACAATTCATCGGGATTTGGGTACACAAACTTTCGTCTTTTATGGGTTTAGACCCAACAAAAACGATAAATCGAACGTCATGTTGTGGGCTACTAAGCCACTGGCATGAACACCAAAACTCTGCGCAGGTTCTGGGTCTTTCAACCTGAGGGTAAAACTTATAACCTTTCTTATTTCCGTACCCTACCACGTCCCCCGACACACCATCTATCATTTCAACTCAATTAGTTCTCATACATCAAGCATACTTTTAACAACGTATATCAATATACCACTTTACCATTTAACTCATCACAATTTTTATTTCATTAATTTATTATCATTATTAACAAACAACACCAACTTAATAACCCCCTTATAACACAATTACCTATAGTTTCAACTTAGTATCACCCTACTATTGTTCCATTACATATTAGATACTCAACCATTATCTCCAAACACTCTTTTTTTAAGGAAATTAACCACATAATTACCCTATAAAATCCTCAAAAGTTACCAATTTTAGCACTTCTAGGGAAGTCTGGGCACCCCATCATGGAACCTGGGTGCCCTACTGAAACAACCGAGACTATACAAACCAGCCCGGGCGCCCCACTTATGAACCCGAGTGCCCCACTGAGTCAACCTATGCCATCTAGACCAACCCGGGTGCCCCACTTATGAGCTCGGGCGCCCCACTGCTTCTCAGCACAAGAACCTCCTATGTTTTTAGTCCAAAAATAGAAGTTCTAAAATTTCCAACCTTAGTCTTATTCCATATATAATTAAAATAGGATTTCTAAATGTATTCTAGAGTCAAAGATGTTACAAAAACCAATAAAGGCTAACCCTTATCATCGCATCCTATCTATGTTAAAATCTAGGTTTCAAAATCACAACCCATTTACAAAATCATTTTCCTTCGATAATCCCACTTCTCATACTACCATACTTTTATTCAACCTTTGCAAAGTCATATTCTTTACATGCATGTATATACTAAAAGAAGTAAAGAACTCTCTACCTCAAGCTTGAGCCAAGAAAAGCAAGAAGAAGATAAACTTTAAGCTCTCGATTTCCAACTTTCAATAACTCCAATTCTTACTTCTTTCATCCTTCATTTTTTAATTCAATTCACCCACAATACCTTGAAAGATTATACCATTTTTAATTGTATTTCAACAAATCAACTTATAGTTGAGTTAGGGTTAAATAAAGTTAAAGAACTTACCAAGAACAAGTTTCTCTTAAGCTCATCTAGGTCTCTTTTTCTTCTTCTCTTTTCTCTATTCTTCTTTTCTTCTTCTCTTTTCTCGGTTGTTCTTCCTCCTCGACCCTCAATTTCTCTCTTTGTCTCTCTTATCTTATACACATATGAATATATATGCCTATTTTCCACAATTTTAATCAGAAATTCAGGTCATTCGAGGCCCCTAGCACATCTATAGCGATAAAGTAGTAAGGCATTCCCTGTTCAAGCCATGTTGTATCAGACAAATCAACTTCTGTCGCGGTGGGGCACCCCAATGGGCAACCCGAGCGCCCTAGTTGGGACCTCGGGCACCTGCCTCTCCAACTTGGGTGCCCCTCTATAAATATTGAGGCTAACAATCAATTGGACATAAACCTGAGTACCCCACCCCTACACTCGAGCACCCACTAGGTTTCTACTTAGCCAAATTTGAGTTTTAAAGTTACATGATCAATCCTCCTCCGAAACTTTGATCATAAGGCATTTCTAATGACCAATATAACTTAATTAATACATAACCAAATCCCAAACAAGCCTTATTTCACAATTTTATATTCACACTAGTATCTAGGATATTACATTCTTCATTCCTTACAAAAATTTCGTTCTCAAAATTTTAATACATACATATTACAGAAAAACAAATGTGGATATCACTCTCGCATCTCGAACTCACGCTCCTAAGTAGACTCTTCAACTCTATGATGCTTCCATAATACTCAAACCAATGAAATCGTTTTACCGTGAAGCGCTTGGTTTCGTGCATCCAGAATCTGAACTGGCTTCACTTCATACCTTATATTTGAGCGTATCTCCAATTCATTCCAATTCAACACATGAGTAGGATCTGGAATGTAGTTGCGTAGCATGGAAACATGAAATACTTCATGTACCCCAGAAAATTGTGGTGGTAGTGCCAACCTATACGCAACTTCTACAACTTTTTCCAAAACCTCAAAAGGGCCAACATATCAGGGAGATAACTTTCCCCATTTGCCAAATCTGAATTGCCCCTTTCCGGGTGACAGACACTTTTATGAATATATAATCCCCCACCTAAATTCCAATGGTTTTCTTCATTGATCTGCATAACTCTTTTGTTGACTTCGGGTTATCTCCAATTTCTGTTTGATGATTTTAATTTTTCATTTGTTTCCTGGACAAATTCTGGCGCAATCATATTTGTCTCTCCAACTTGTGTCCAACACACCGGCGATCTATATGGTCTTCCATATAAGGCCTCAAACGGTGTCATTCCAATGCTGGCTTGATAACTATTATTGTAAGGAAATTCCACCAGTGGCAAATGATTTTCCCAACAATCTAATACACAAGCTCAGAGCATATCTTCTAAAATTTGTATTGTTCATTCAGACTGTCCATCAATTTGAGGATGGTAAGTCGTATTAAAACATAACTCTATTTCCATGACAACTCGAAAATTTTGCCAAAATTAGGAAACAAATCGAGAATCTCAACCTGAGATAATTGACACAGGTGTTCCATGCAATTTCACAATTTCCCGAATATATAATCGGGCTAGGGAATCCATTGAATTCGTCATCCACATTGACAAGAAATTGACTGATTTTGTTAAACGATCCACGATCACCTATATGGCATCATAACCTTTTTTTTTTGTCTTTAGTAATGCCGACACAAAATTTATAGTGACAATTTCCCATTTCTACTCAGATACAAACAATGGCTGCAATAATCCAGCCAGTCTTTAATGCTCTGCTTTAACTTGCTGACAAATCAAATATTTACTAATAAATTCAGCTATGTCTTTCTTCATTCCAGCCCAGCAAAATTGTCTCTTCAAATCATAATACAATTTTGTACCCCTAGGATGCACTGCTAATTGTAAACAATAAAACTCTTTCATAACTTAATTTCTAATTGTAAAGGGTACATAAATTCTTTCTTGATATTTGATCACTTCGTTATCATCAACCGTCCAACTTGGAATATCCACCAATCCCTTTATCTGTTCTTGAACATCATTAGCCTCTTTATCAGATTTTGAGCCTCAATTACTCTGCTGATTAATACCAGCTGGAGAACAAAAATATACAATACCACCCATTTTTCTTTTTTTAAATTCCAAATTAAATGTATTCAAAGCTTCTAGCATTTCCCATTCTTTCACCGCCACACTGGCCATGGTGCTTCTTGTCTTCCTACTCAGTGCATCCACCGCTACATTAACTTTACCAGTATGGTAGTGTAGATCAAAATTATAATTTTCCATGTACCCCATTTACCTGCGTTGCCTCAAATTCAAGTCTTCTTAAGTGAAAATATACTTTAAACTTTTTTGATCTAAAAACACTTCAAACTTCTCACCATACATTTAGTGTCTCCAACTCTTTAAGGCAAAAATCACTACTGCCAATTTTAAATCGTGCACTTGATAATTTTTCTCATGATTCTTTAATTATCTGAAACCATAGGCCACAATTCTTCTGTTTTGTATCAAAACATACCCAAGTCCTTCTTGTGATGCATCGCAATACACTGAATTTCTGGCTCCCCTTTCTAAAATAACTAGGACTAGTGCGGTGGTTAGTCTTCTCTTTATCTCCTGAAATGATCTTTCACATGCTTCATTCCATTCAAAGTTAATTTTCTCCCTGGTTAACCTAATCAGCAGGGCTGCCAATCTTGAAAAGTCTAGAACAAATCTCCTGTAGTACTCGGCCAACCTGAGGAAACTACGGATCTCAAACACGATTTTTCATTATGACCACTCCATGATGGATTCAATCTTGGATGGGTCTATGGCTATCACTTTCTCGGATATAACATGCCCCAAAATTTTGACTTCTCTAAGCCAGAATTCACATTTACTTAGTTTAGCATACAATTGGTGATCTTTCAACTTTTGCAACACCAGTTTTAAATGTTGCTCATGTTCTTCTTCTAATTTGGAATACACCAAGACATCATCTATGAACACCACAACAAATTTATCCAAATAATCTTTAAAGACCCGATTCATCAAGTCCATCAACACCGCCGGTGCATTTGTCAAACTAAATAGCATAACAAGGAACTCGTAATGACTATACCAAGTCCTGAACGCCATTTTTTGAATGTCTTCTTCTCTTATTCTCAACCGATGATACCTTGACTGCATGTCAATCTTTAAGTACACCAAAGACCCTTCCATTAATCAAATAAATCATTGATTCATGGCAGTGGGTAATTATTCTTAATGGTTACTTGGTTTAACTTTCTATAATCGATTCACATCCTTAATGTGCCACATTTCTTGACTGCAAACAATGCCGGTGTACCCCAAGGTGAGGTACTCGGCCTAATAAACCCCTTCGCCAATAACTCCTCAATTTTTTTTTTTTTTTTTGGTAATTGAGTAAAATTTGATTAATGAATAAAATGTACAATATCTTAGGGGCATTCCCCCGTCTGACAAAATAATTTACAATGGGATCTCCCAATTAGTACATAAAGGCACATGCTCAACATTAGTTCTAATGACAGGAAAGTTAGAAGTAATCCCTTTGAAGATCTGTGCATTTCGTTCTTGCCATATGTAGTATACTAGAGTAGCCCAAGCAAGTTTTCTCAAAGTAGAAGCAAAATTCTTACCATTGAATTTGCCAATTGCCCAAGCAACTTCATTCTTCCAATGCTGTCGAGCTTTAGTGATGAGGCATTTGCTAAGCACCATTTTCCTTAAGTCAGCCGAGAACGAGCACGAGAAAAAAATGTGATCCATAGTCTCTGTAGCTAGACCACATAATGCACAATTAGTAGCAACATTCATTCCTTAAACAACCATTCTATCTTTGGTGTTTAGCCTTTCTTTGATTGCTAGCCATAAGATGAAACTATGCCAAGGGATGTGATTAGGATACCATAGCAAGCGATGCCAAGCAACCTTTAGGAACTTAGCTCGGATTGAATTCCAAGTAGCTGCTGCTGTGTAGATTCCATGTTTAGAAGCAAGCCATATAAATCTATCCTCTACTTGTAGGTTGGGTAGGTAGTCTGGTAGATGCACAAAAATAACTTCCTTTAGTTCCTAAGTACATGGGTAAGGCCATTTCCATTGCATATTGTTAACTATATGGGAGACTTTTGCATTGCTAGGTATACCTGCATCATCGGCAATCCTTGAACCATATTGAAGTATTAGCAGGCCACATGGATGCCAATTGGAGAACCAAAGTGAAATAGAAGTACCCGCTCATACTTGGTACTTGGATGAGCTGCTTGCTTGCTCTCTTAACTTGAGGAGTTTACGCCAAGTCTAGGAACAGTCTGAAGGAATTTTGACCTCCCAAAAGCATTTACCTTTGAGGAGATTGGAATTACACCACTCAACCCAAAGGGAAGGGCTTCTAGAACATAAAACCCATATGTGCCTCATCATTGTAGCCTTATTCCATTCACTAAGTTTACGGATGTCAAGCCCTCTTTGATTTCTTGGTTTGCAAACTTTTTTCCAAGCTACTTTGCTTTCCCACTTCCTAAGTTCTGTGCTGGACCATAGGAATCTCCCCAAAGTTTGCTTAATAAGATTTGCCACTTTCTTTGGGAGGATAAAGTGGATGCTCTAATAAACTTGAATGCTGAAAAGAATTGATTTGATGAGTACCAATCTACCTGTATATGACAGACATTTTAAGGACTAACTTTTAACTCTGCTATTCACATTGTCAATTAGCACTTTGCAGTTTTGCACTTGAGCTTAGAAGAGATAAGTAGAATGCCCAAATATTTAACAGGGAGGTCATTTAATTGGAATCCAAGCAATGAGCATAGCCGTAGCTTTTCATGTTGACTTAGCCCCGAAATATAAGCTTTGCTTCTACTTCTATTTGGTTGTAGACCCGAGTACTTATGAAATTCTTCAAGAGCCTTGTGGATGACCTGGAAGGATGTTTCACTAGGAGAACATAACATAAATAAATCATCAGCAAAGCATATGTGATTAATTAAAGGATTGGAGCGTTTGGGGTGATAAACAAATTTAATCCCTTCTACCAACTTATTAAAACGTCTTGAAAAGAATTCCATAATTATGAGAAAGAGATATGGAGATAGTGGGTCGCCTTGTCTAAGGCCTCTAGCACTGGGAAATAACCTTCCAGAACACCATTAATGGATAGTGAAAATTGAGGCATAGTGATAAAGACTTTAATTCAATCAATGAACTTGGGAGGCAAATTGAGAGCTTGTAGGGCATCAAGTATAAGGTCCCATGAAACTGAATCAAAAGCTTTCATTAAATCAATTTTTAAGGCACATCTGGGAGACAAGTTAATCTTGTGATAATTCCTTACAAGTTCCTACATTATAAAAATCTGGTCTGATATCGATTTACCCTTCACAAATGCAACTTGGGATGGGCTGATGATATGAGGTATTATCTTCTTTAATATGTTGGTAAACAACTTAGAAACACACTTA
Organism: Pouteria glomerata; assembly: GCA_035590655.1. NCBI lineage: Eukaryota > Viridiplantae > Streptophyta > Magnoliopsida > Ericales > Sapotaceae > Pouteria > Pouteria glomerata. Next base: position 11,564,778 of record JAVXUM010000030.1, read on the forward strand.
TAAATTGTTGGGCAACAGGATATGGGCCTATAATCCGTGACCATGCTTGGATTGGGGACTTTAGGGACTAAAGTAATAATGGTAAAATTAATCACTTTGAGCAATTTACCTAATTGGAAGAAGGATCTTATGGCTGTTGTGAAGTCATCCCCTACCATTTCCCAAGCTTTTTTAAAAAGTAGGAAGTATATCCATCCGGGCTTGGAGCTTTGTTACTTGGAAGAGAGAAGAGAATGTCCTTGATCTCCTTATCTGTGATTTCTTGCTCCAATGTCTTTAATAGCTCTTGGGGAAGATTAGATCGCATAATTTCTGCCACATATTCTTTTGCCTCATTTGGATAGTGAAATGGAGTACCCAATAGTTTCTTATAATGATTTGTGAAGATGGTTTTTACTTCCTTATAGTCCCCATACCTTATCCCTTGAGCATCCTAGATAGAAAGAATTTTATTCTTGGAGCAATGAGTTTTGACCCTTCTATAGGAGTAGGAAATATTTTGGTCCCCTTTTTGATAGAGTTGTCTCTCTTGTTTTTTGTTTGTAGAATGTTTCCTCAGCTAGTGCAACGTAGAGGTATCTTCCATAGCTTTGTTCTCTTCAGCTATAAGACATGGATTAGGATTCACTTGGAGCTCACTTTGAATAGCTTCAAGCATGGCATTAGCTTCGACAGCCTTAGTAGAAATTCTTCCATAGTATTTGTGATTGAGAGCTTTAAGAGCTACCTTGAGAGCTTTTAGCTTGGTGAAGAGTTTATACATTGGAGTGCTTGCTGCTTGAGTGAACCATACCTCATCCACTATCTTGATAAAGTCTTTATTATTGGTCTAGAAGTTAAAAACTTGAAGGGCTTCTTACCAGTAACTAGGTTGGGTTAGATGTTTATAATTGTGAGGCTATGATCAGCTATACTGGCCGTTAGAAAGAAAGTTTCAGAATTTGAATAACTCCTCAATTTGTGTTCCCAACTCTGCTAATTCCACTGGTGCCAACCTATAGGGAGGACTTGTAATACCCTCACTTTTTATGGATATTGAGCATTAAACTTTGAATGCATGTGAACCATGGATTTCATTTGCTTTGGAGATAATTAGGTGGTCTTGATTTTAACCAAGTGGAAGAATGAATTGTGAGCATGGTTGGAATTCAAAAATCAAGTAAACTAACATTAGTGTAATGTTAGTAGTTTAATGTGGTTCAAGTGTTGGAGGAAAATAGTATAATTGTCAATTACATGAAATATGACCAAGCTTGAAGGATAAAAGTGTCCAAGTAGAGAAGCAATGGCTGGTTAGGTATGTTCAAGGGGTCCAAATTTAGTTTTAATTTTGACCAAGGCAAAGAATTGTCTAATTTTGACCATTCTTCATCACATTATACCATGTGCTATATAGATATATATATATGTAATTGAGGGAGGATGATGTGGCTGGCCAAAGGAAAGAAAAACAAATTAAATTGGTCCATGAAGACCTTGGCCGCATGGCCTTTAGTTTAGTCTTCTTTGTTTCTTTTGTCTTCATGTGTGTTAGCTTTGTCAATTAGTCAAGTTAATTTAATTGGGTGGGTCCCATGCCATTTAACATTGGAAGACTTTAAACAAAGCCATGTGATGCATTTGGAAACAATTGGAAGGAGCATTCAGGTGACTAATGGAAGCTTGGAAGACTATGGAAGACTTAGTTGGAGGTGGACTAAAGTTAGGAGATTTAGTTGACTTGTGACTAATACCATTTGAGAAATGGTTGAGAATGGACTAAACTAGAAAGAAATGCTTCCAAATGGACCATGAGAATCAATGCTCTTAGATAAACCTCATGCCTTGGCCGAATGGTCTTGAATGTTTGTCTTTATTGGTGGTTTGCTTTGGTAGTTAGTCAAGCAAATTTAAATTGAGTGGGTCCTATTCGATTAATTTGGAAGACTAATTTGCCATATACACGTTTATATACATAGAAGACCAAGTGGAAGCTCCTAATTGGAGCATGAAACCAAATTGAATTGGAAGAACAAATTGCACCCGAGAGCTTACTTCCATTCAGCCACTTCACATTCTCCTTAGTCGGCCACAAACAAAAGACCACCAAAAGAAGAACAACTAAGAACTAAAGAAGAAGGAAGAAAAGAAGATTCGGCCAAAAGGGAAAAGAAGAAGAAAAGAAGGAGAAGAGAGGGAATTCTTAATTTGTGGTAAGTTATTGCATGCTCTATTTTCTACTAGGGAATTTGAATTTGATTTTTTTAAAGCAAAATTAAGTAGAATTAAAACCTTGATTCCTTGTAAGAAGGAAAAATTGGAGGAGAAGAACTTGAAGTCTTCAAATTAGGGGCTTGAACATCCATTTTAACTCTCTCGGAAATTTTCAATACTTGAGGTTGAAGGAATGAGGTAGAGAACTTCCTACTTCCATATATATATATATGTATGTGCCCTAAGAGTGTAGAAAGTAGGAAAATTGCAAAGAGATTCTAGGAAGAATGAACTCTTGAATGCTTGTGTTGAAATGACCTCAAATTGGCTAAGAAACATGTTAAAAAGAAAATTGTACAACTGCTGTATTTTAGGGATACAAACAGAATATGTTATGTTTTAAAGGCTTAAATTTCACCCTAAGTGACTCCAT
>JAVXUM010000030.1:11584311-11594379 GCA_035590655.1 Pouteria glomerata
TTGTTTTGTGGGTCCACGCGTAACTGGTGTGCTAGCTCTGATAGTTGGTTGTGTTTACATGTTATGGGTGTTTCACTCTCACTCCCTGGGTCCCCGGACTCGGGGCGTGACAATATCAAATTTCATTTATTATCCTATAATATTACTTACCATGGTATTACTTATACCCCATTATTTAATCCCTAAAAACAAACACAACCAAAGTATAATCCAATGGAAAATGTGGGTAGTTACACTTATTTGGAAGAAATCTAACTATTGTCATTTAAGATTTTTTTTTTTTTTCTCTCTCTATCATTGATCCCCTCTCTCCTACTTTAGATTTTGTTAACACTTAAAATTATTTTTAAAAATTATAATTTTTTATTAATACAAATTTAAATATTTTTTGAAAATAAAAAATAAAAAAATAATAGATTAATAATTAAAAATAAAAAAATATTGTAAATTTACCGCTCATCAAATGAATCATGTATAAGTAAGTTTTATTTTATTTTATTTTATTTTATTTTTAGTAAAAAATATCACATTTTTTTAGTCAACTCTCATGGTGCGATGCATATGCCAACTCCACCTTAGTTATTAGTAGAATAAAAATTATTCTAAATTTAAAAAAAAAAAATCTAAATATGAGAGTTCACATAAAATAGGCGGGTATGATTTTCTTTTTTTTTTTTTGTGGTTAAAAACCACCAAAATAAAAAAATTTGAACACATATAATTTTTTTCTAAATATAAGAATCTACATAAAATGAAAGAAAATTTATTTGTACGTAATTCGTTTGATAAAAGACAAATTTATTATATATTACAATGTAGCTTAATTTTGCCTGTGCCTATTATGATGTTGCTTAACTACTAATCTATTACAATGTTGCTTAATTAAGTAATTACTAAGTAAATTAGGCAACATATTAATTAAGCAATTACTACGTTGCTTAATTAGTCACACAAATTATGATGTTGCTTACTTTTGCTTTTTGTAGTTTGCAATTATTAATCATTAACGGTATGCTTGGATTAAGTATTTGTAAAGTGAAAAGAAAATGAATAAAATAAGAAAAAAGAAGAAGGGACAAGGAAAAAAGAGATAAATATATATAGAGAAAATTCTAAATATGCATTTTATTTGATTTAACTTGAGAAATAGAATGAGAATTGTTTTTTTAATAAATTAACATTTTAATTTATTATTTTCGTTCCTTGAGTTCTATTTTTCTTTTCTATCTTCATGTTACTCAATTACCAAAAAATAAGAGTAATTATAAATATCTTTTTATTTTTATTAATAATTTTGCCATTAAAAATATATACCCCAAATGAAGTTTGGTGGATAAAATATTCATTTTTATTACCAAGCACTAAAGGTCTTTTTTTTTTTTTTTTTTTTTTTTTTTTTATGTTGGGTTAATTGTGGGGGAGAGAGAAAATACTTCTTTTGTGCAGATAATAAAAATCTGACGTTTCTTAAATTTTATTATTTTAATCAAATAATAACATGAATGAATGTTTATTACCAACTATTGAATTGATACAAGATTATAATCAACTACCGAATTGATATGGGAATGCTGGCATTTGAGAATACCAATGGGGACCAATTGGGACAAAAATTCATAATTCTTAAAATTTTACTAATATTTTGTAAGTTTGTGAATATTTATAACAAATAGAGTATATTAGACTCTTATATTTAAGAAATTTTATTTTCATAAAAAAAATTGACTTCTTACTTTTTTTTTTTTTTTTTTGGAGAGCAGAGTTTTCAATTAGTTTGATAACTTTTCGTAAAAAATTTACTCAAAAAAATCCAGAAAAAGGAAAAATAAAAGAATAAATAGTTGAACTTCACAAATTATCTTTGAAAGAACAGATGTTAGTCCCCTAATATAAAAAATAAATTTAAAAATTATAAGTAAGAATTTTTTAATTTGCTTTTGTTGCGAACCATTCATTTTTTATCAGATGGCTAGCAAACTTGATGTTATGTGGCTAACATCACATCTCCCCTGGATTTTTTATTTTTTATTTATTAGTTTATTAAGTGGTTTTTGCACTCTATCTTATTTTTTATTTAGTGGTTTTTATCTTTTTTTTTTTTTTTATAACTTAATTTTATCTTTAAGTATTTTTTATAACTTGATTTTGGTCAAAATGTGTCTGGGTCTTATTTACATTACTTTTAATTTTTTTGATTAGTGATTTTTTTATAAATTATTTTTATAAATTTTCTTGTAAATTTGTCTTTCACATTTAAACTTTTTATAGTTCAAATTAAATTTTCCTGCCTTTAGGCACAAGCAAATTCTAGTGATAAGCTATTTGAAGATTGTAAAAACAAATTTCTAACTCATCCAAATTTGGTCTGTATATTACCTAATTAAAATTCATATTAAAATCTTTCATATTTTCATATGATAGGCAAAGAAGAACCTATTGAAATTTTTTCATTTTCATTTTTTTGTTTTTTGTATTTCATGATTCTTAATATAATGATTTTGGGTTAAAAAATCTAAAGCCTCATATGTAATTAAAGTTAAAATATGAACTTTTGTATCAATTACATAGCCACCTTGATCCTTTGAAATAGTTGTGCGAAAGTAATATTTGTGCTTATTGCACATGCAATTGCACTTGTACTTGCGTACCTCAACAGTAAGAAAATTCAAAAGGTTAATGTTGTGAAGCTTAAAATTATAAGTACCTTTTACATTTACTTTTGTAACCCTCCATTGGATAAAATTTATCAAAATCACCTATCTAGTTAAGTATTTCACCATCTAAATTTTTAACTACCTTTTAATTTTGCTTTGATATTACTTAATTGTTTTAAATTTTACAAATAAAATAATACTTAGAAATATCACATGTGCAATGAGATAGAGTATATTGCGAGAAGCTCGCACTTATTTGTGATAAAATATTAAGAGGTCTGTGTTAGGATTTTGGTTGTGCAACAAGAGCATTGAGAGGGCTTGGGACTAGCTAGAAGCTTGCGGGAAAACCTCTCCCTCAAGCATTAACATATTAGTTTTTGACTTGTGTTTCGGAAGCCAAATTTACCTAGGTTTCGTAGATTATATGTTATGAGATGTATTGTACATTTATAAGAAGTTAAAATTAGAGTTTTTACATGGTAGAGTTTGGAGAAAAACTAGTAAGTGATAGAGTTATTTAAGGGTTTCTTTAAGATTCTTTCATCTCCTTCTTGTATTTTTTTTACTCCATTGTTGAAATTTCTATAGTGAAAGTAAATTTTATCATACCCTTGGTCATGGGTATATTATCGAATTACATAAATCTTGTGTTCTAACTTTGTGATTGTTTTTCTTGTGTTTTGTTTGTTTTATTATTATTTGCTTGCGTGTTGGATGAATATGATTTAGCATTCCGCATGACACTTCACCTTACTTTAACCTTTATAGGTAGAATAGTAAATTTAATAGAATTTTAAAAACCACTATAAAATAAGTGTTTTGCATATTTTTTAGGCAACCACTTCTATTGATTATAAACTCCATTTCATACTTATTACATTAACAACTCTTCTCAGTATAAAAGTGCCAATCAATTTGATGTTATGGAAATGGAAACATTACTACTAATATTGGTTGTTAGAGTTATGATTCATATACGTTACACTCAAGTGTATCTAACTAACTCCATATCCTTGGTCTCATCTTCAAACTTTTAAGTACAGTCTAAAGTGACCCACCAAAGGTGTGCTCATCAATTTTACATTATCTATGCTAAACTACTTCAACAACTTCTCTACACCACTAGGAAAAAGCTCTTTGGGTACGAAGGTTTTTGGCAACGACTAGTTACTGTAGCTAGAGAATATCATTAGCCACTACCCAACAAAAGTCATAACCAAATATAGAGCCAAATATTTAGCCGTAGCCATTAATATTCAAGCAGTAGCAAAAAATTTTATGGCTTTCCCATTAGGCTACTGCTTTAATTTCATGGTAGCCAATATACTTTTGGCTTCAATACTTTGGCTACAGCCTTAATCGAAAAAAATTAAAAAAAAAAAAAAAAAGGTGTTTCTCTCGTTCAATTCCCTCTCCTGCCAATTACCCTTCCCTCGCTAGTCTCCAAGTTTTTCCTTTATCTTCTCTGGAACCTCTCTCTCTCTCCCCCCTTCCCTCTGTTTCTTCAACACATCTTTCTCCATCCTTTCTTCTTTATTCTCTGGTGACCCGCTAGTACCTGGAGCCACACTTACATGGAACTACGCTCTCATCTGAAGCCCCCATCATTTGCTGCCAATTGAGACCCATCATCTATGTGAAGGGTTTGTGAATAAAGCAAACTACAACTCTAATTAGCTCTTATTCTCTTCTTTATTTAGGTTCTTCTTCTCTTCTTCATTTAGGTAATTTTACTCTTTGTTGGTTCCATTATCTAGGGTTTATCTATTTATTTAATTTTTTTTATGTTTTTTTATTTACTGCTTTTGCTTGAAATTTTATGGGTTTATTGTTTTGAAGTGATAGACATGAGTATTTGGTATCATTCTTATTAGTTTTTTCTTTTATCTTCTTTTTTTTTTTTTTTTGGTTGTATAGCATCACACGTGGATTCCTCTGTCCCTTAATTGATCTCTTCCTTTATTCTTCCTTTTTTTTCCTTTAATATCTTCTTTTGATTTGATTTGTTCAGTTTTTGTATGAAGAACTATTGCCAAGAACTATTAATTAAACTTAAATTAATTGGTTTCAGTTAGTGCTTGGTTGTTTCTTTAACTTTTTTGTTTACAACACTGAGAAAACTCTAGTTTTTTCCTCAGCTTCTTCTATATTTGATTTTTGTATGTATGAAGAAATATGCCAAGAAACATACCTACTTAAAGAAATAAAAAAAGAAAGTTCAAATTTAGTTGAGTAATTTTTCTCAGTTTGACCATAACTGTTGAAATTTTGTTGCTTGGTTAGCAGTGACGGACATATTTGCTCATAGTTTCCATCCATAATCGTGCTGATGGTTATGTATGGGTTGAGTTTGTCATGCTAGTCACTACTTTCTAATCCTTTTGGACATGTAGTTGTGTATCATTTGATATGTAGTTGTGTTCATTTGAAAGCATATTCAGGCAACTAACCAATTTGCTTGAAGTAGTGCAATCTGGGTATGATTTAAGACATATATTACATAAAAACCTCTAGCAAGTCTTTGATTTTAAGAATCTTCACAAAGGAAACAGAGCCTGTACAATGAGTTCTAGGAGTTTTAATTTTTGTTTTGATTTTGATGTTATATTTAACTATTTTAAATATTTCCTAGTTGAATCCTTATGGAGAAGAGTATCTCATTTGAACTCTAGTTTTCTTTCTAAATTCTAGATTGTAATAATGTTTAGCCGCTCTAAATGTTAAAATTTCTTACCTAAGGACTTTTTTTTTTTAACTTCTAGATTGATTATTGAAGTGTTGTTCTTTGAAGGTGGAGAGGTTTTTTGTTCATTTATCTTTACATTATTGGGTGCTATTATATATGCATTTTGTATGTTTAGAACTCTGTTGTTCACATATTAGAGTGTGTTTTGACCAAAAATGTGGAGGAAAAAGAAAAGTGGAGGCCTTTGAGTGAGGGAAATGATTCATTTATGCCAATTTTTTATAATTAAATAAATAATAAAATAATTTTTTAAATAGCTATTTATTCATTATCTTCTTCTTTCCCTAACCATACTAAAATAATAAAATAACTTAATCATTTTTTTTAATCTTCATTTTGCTTTTTTATTTTATTTTTTATATTTTTGTTTCTACAATTCTTTAGTCCAAACACAACCAGAGCTGGAAATTCCATGTCGCCATGTAACAAAAATTGCCCTTCATGCACGTGGCCCGATGATTTCAAGAAAAGAAAAAGTGCATGATGGAAAATAAGCTGGCCATATGTATTGGATGACAAGAATAAGTTGCATATGTATAGCTTTTATAGGAATTGCTTTGCCAAGAAATCATTATTACAACTATAGAAAAGTGCGACATAGCCTGATGATTGATGATATGATTTAGTTGGAAATTGGAAAAGTGGATTGTGACTAATAAAACAATCCAATTATTTCTTGAATATAAACTCTAATTCGACATCCTCAATAATAATTCAACAACTAAAAGTTAGAGAAAGAAAAATGATTTTGTAATTTCAAAAAATTGTGAGCTTTCCCCTCTTATATTTGCTACTAAAATTCCAAATTTTTGGTTATTTTATTACCAAATTCCACCTAGATTTCAAAATGGCACAATTTAGAGTTGGGCCCTCACAAAAGTTTTAGATCTCTTTTTCAACTTTCCAATGCACCTGAGCTTGCTTTATTCTAACTTCTAGAACTCTAGGTACATGCTAAAAACTAAAACAAGTTTTGAGCTGCAGTAAACTAGTGGACAGATTTGGACTTCTCTGCTTCTACTAAGTTTTGAACTTCAAAACTATAGAACTGGGTTTTGGGCTCCTCATAAAAATTTTAGGCCTATATCTTAGCTTTCTAGCAAGCCAAACAACACCTTAAATCGAGCTCCAATTAGAACCTGAAAATTAAACAGTGTTCTGGTTTGACTAAACAAGCCCACTAGAATTTACTTTTTAGTACTAACCCAATTCTGCCTCCTCACGTAATCCAATTCAACCTAATTCAATAATCAAACACCAATAACATACCAAGATTTCCCAAGAATTGGAAAATGCAAAAGACTGCTAAAATTTTGGACAAATGAGCTAAGAAACATGCTAAACATTTTGAATCAAAACAATTACAATAAAGAAGACGTGTGAAATAAATTCTCACATCAACAACCTTGGAAACCACCAAAATCATGTAGGCCATTTTTTTTTTTTTTTTTTAGTTTAATTCCTTGCAAAGAAATGTAACATGGGTAATTTTCAAATCTTTATCTAGACTGATTCTGTTTTGGTTGCACATACTAGTTTGTTTGCTTGATTGTTCACTATATCAATTACATCATTTTGGTTTTTCTTAATGAAATTTTTATAGCAACATGATGCATGCATTACTTAGGCCCTGTTTGGCCAACAAAAAAATACCAAATTTCACCGAAAGTTAACTACTTTTCCTACTTTCTTCCAATTAAATTTTAACACATATAACATTTATGTCAAATCAATTATACTTTTATGGTACTTTTTGCCAAACGTTTTTCTTCCAAACACCCTCTTAATGAAGTTTGTAATTACCAAGATATTTATTTTACTAAGTAATCATTTGGGTACTTGTACAGAAAAGTTAAAGCAATAGACAAATGTTAGATTGATTTTCCAGATAGGATATCAAGGGAATATATTGAAGGAATTAATCAATTCATTTCCTACACAAATAGGCTTGATCGTACAATAATCCATTGTCCATGCAAAAAATGCCAAAATTGATGTTATAACTTATGGGAAGCTATGTGCAATCATTTGATAAGGAATTGGCTTTTAACAAGGTACAAGAATTGGATAAATCATGGGGAATCGTATATTTCCTTTCAATATGATGAATGTACAGAAATGTCGATTGATTTTGATATAGGGAATGACATGCACGGAATGAGATATGATGCAATAGGAAGCTATTCCACCATGTATCCAAATGCAGATAATGACGAAGTCGGTGGGATCAATCCCGAGTCGGGTGCAAATAAGGAAACCTTAAAATATTTTAGAGTTCTCGAAGATGCATAAATTGAATTATATCTAGGTTGTAAGAATTATAGTAAATTATCATTTGTTGTTGAACTGTTGCAAATAAAGACCTTGAATAATTGACAGACATTTCGCTCAATATTTTTCTTAAATTTTTGAAAAAAGTTCTACCTGACGGTGCGAATCTACCAAGGTCGTCTTATTATGCTAAAAAGTTAACTAAAGATTTGGAGTTCAATTTTAAGACATGGGATGCATGTCTAGAGAATTGTATGTTATTCAAGGGTGAGAATGAGACACTTGATAAATGCATTATTTGTAAGACTTCACGGTGGAAAGATAATTGTACTAATTCTAATAGCACTAATAAATTTAGGAAAACAAGTGAGATATTTTCCACTGAAGCTAAGATTGAAAAGATTATTTATGTCATCCAATACAGCCAAGTTGATGAGATGGCATATCAAAAATAGGAGTGATAATGGAATATTAAGACATCTTGCTGACTAATGTCCTTGGCAAGAGTTTGATCAAAAGCATCCTAACTTTGCTAGTGACATCTACAATGTTAGGCTAGGTTTGGTTACAGATAGATTCAACCCATTTAGGACTATAAATAACTCTCATAGTATATGGCCTATAGTGTTAATTCCATATAACTTGCCACCTTGATTATGTATGAAGCAATTTTTTTAATATTGTCCACTCTTATCGATGGTCCAAAAGGACCTGGGAATAAAATTGATGTGTACATGCAGTCATTGATTGATAATTTAAAGGAATTATAGGTTGGAAAATTAGTGGCATTTGATTTAGTTGCAAATGAAATGTTTTAGCTTTGTGCAGCTTTGTTATGGACGATTAATGACTTTCTTGCATATGCCAATGTGTCTGGATGGAGTACAAAGGGTGAGTTTGCATGTCCTTGTTGTAATACAAGCTCCAAATCATGTTAGTTGAACCATGGTGGTAAGTTTTCCTGCATGGGTCATTGTCGCTTTTTACCTCTTAACCATCAATTTAGAAAGGACAAAGTATCTTTTGATGACACTAAAGAATACAAATTACCACCTAATGCTAAAACTGGATCTCAATTATTGTCACAAATGGACTTTGAAGGCATACTAACTCAATACAAAATGAATGACCTCGTGGTGTTGCATAATGAAATTATCAAAAATAAAAAGGACAAATCATCTCGTACTCACAATTAGAAGAAGAAAAACATATTGTACGAACTGCCATATTAGAAGGACAATTTACTTAGACACAATTTACATGTTTTGCATATTGAAAGGAATGTTCGTGATAAGGTGTTCGAAAGGCAATGTAAAAGCTTAATGTGAGTAGGAAAAAATGAGAATTAGGAAAGGTAATACCTTACAAAGTTAGTGACGATGAGGGTTAGCTATTAGATGGCCTAGATGGGGAAGTGGCTAGCAATTGGTAGTTACATTCGATTCCTATTACCATCCTTTCGGTTATTCAGGAGATATTCTAGCATCCCAGTTGGGCATTATTGCAAGAAATGGAAATCTAGTTTCTTGGACCATTGAAAATTAGACAGATATCCCCTAACATACGTTAGATACTATTTGTGTCACGCCCCGGGTTCGGGGACCCAGGGGGTGAGTGTAAGACATTCACAACATGCAAACACAACCCAACTATCAGAGCTAGCACACCGATTACGTGTTGGACCCACAAAACAAAACTGCTATATAACCGCCTAAAAATGGACCAAATGGGGTACCTAATAGAGTCCCTGTACAGTTTATATACTCACTGCCATACACAAGTGCAGTGGTCATATCATTCAATCTAGCATCCATATGTATATCAACCTCCAACTCACATTATCCCATAAAGGCATAAAACTATTCCACTAGTTTCATTAACAGATGCATGTCTTGGCCTTATAGCCTTTACAAAACCAAAATAAAATTCATTATATACATTACAAGAAATATTTTTCCAAAATATATATATACAACATGAATTATCATCTTCACTCCTATCCAGACTGGATATCTCCTCGTGGTCTCTTCTACTCGCCCTGTGTGGGTCCTGCAGGGTCATCTGTAGGGACGTGAGCACATACCACTTGTGCCCACAATGCACATCTCATAACATAACAATGATGCATATAGGACTCATAGTAAAATGCAACAATAATGACTCAACATATATAGCATGTCAATATAAATCTCATGCACCAGAGCAATACTGATTCTATAACTCATATGGATATCAAGGGTGCATTATCAATTATTCACATTTAGCCCATTATCTTGTCTCTTGCTTTAATACATTTCACATCACACACATTCACATTTCATCGGGGTTTTGGATACCATTCCGACGTCCTTGTTACGGGCGACGCCGCGGCCCCCAGCGTGCTTCAGGGTGGCA
>JAVXUM010000030.1:11594479-11605142 GCA_035590655.1 Pouteria glomerata
TAATAGGGGGAGTTTTTGTGGGTCCATTTCGTGACCGTTGTGTTTACTCTGATACGAGGACCTTAGAATCATGTTATATATGCTTATCACTCACTCCCCGGGTCCCCGGGCTCGGGGCGTGACATATATGTGATACATGCCATGATAAATATTGTAAGTCTTATTGTTATTCACTATCATTCACTTAAATATTCTTATCATATTCATCCTTTTCCATGTTCCATTCTTTTTTTCTTTTTATTTATAGGGGTGGGCACAATTAACGTCATCATTAGAGGCAATGATTAGCCTAAATATATGTGGTCGTTAAGGGCCACGATTAACTATATCATATGTTGTTGTTAAGGGCAACGATTAGCCACATCACATGTCCTGTTGTAGGCTACTAACCTACCAACATTAACACTAATTCCTGCATAGGTTTTGGGTCTTTCAACTTTACGATAATATCTATGCCCTTCCTATTTTTTTATACCCACCATCCCCGTGTTTTGATATTATTTGCCTTTCCTCTTACTTACTTATTAATGTCATTTACATGATTATATTTATATCACCATCTCATTTTACCATGTAACCATTATCATAATATAACAATTAACAACATCATCTCATTCAGCTAGATAATAAATAATATTATCATAGTGACCCATATAAAAATCTTAATTCAAGTTAACTTTATAATAACATACTATCACTTTATTGTAACCTTTTCTTATTTCATTAACATATTTTCAAACCGCTTTTGTCATGCCTCGGATCTGAGAACCCGAGGAGTGAGTGATAAGCATGCAAATTATGGATAACTGATTATAGCATCAGAGCATACACAACGATCACGCAATGGGACCCACAACTATAACCTGTAGACCTGTCAAACCAAGACAAGACTCCTGCTAGAATATAATTTCATTCACAAATATTTTAGGTGCTAAATTAATTACAAATAATATATTATGATACATTAAAGTCTTTACATTCTAAAATATCATATTTATACAACATAAATTTCCAAAATACACAACATAAAATACAAACTGGCCTTAAATATCAGTTTTTCTTCCAGCTTGCAATGTGATCGCCCTAGGCTTCTTGTGTAGATCCTGCATTAACATCTGTAAAGACATGAGCATGGACGGCGTGTGCTCACGCTACTCTACAACAATGTATGTATAATATATGTATGGTAATGCACACATACAGCATATAATACATAATTTAAAACAATGTATGGAGGAAAGGTACAGAACACATGAAATATTCAAATCATATAACCAACAATTCCATAATCATTCTCTAAACATAAACATGTAAAAGTTCTTTCTCAAATTGCCAATAATTATTATTTTCGTTCTCATTTCCGTTTCGTGACAATCTTACATACAATCATCGAGGAATGGGCACATAAACTAAATGTGCTTTAGGGTTGCGGCCTAGGGCGACGATACGCCACATATAGATAAAAGTACATAGGCTAAATGTGCTTTAGGACATGGTCCAAGGCGATGATACGCCTAATGTACACTAAACATGTTGTGGGCTACTAACCCACTAGCATGAAAATTTAACCCCGCGCAGGTTCTGGGACTTTCAATCTGAGGGTATCTTAAGACCCTTCATATTTTACCGTACCCAACCCCGGACAACAAACAACTAACCATTCAATTTCTTTTCTTTAAATTCACATTTAGTTCCATATCATAAGAGCATAGCATATTTATATGCGAATTAGGTAAGAAATTTCCATCCAACACATGCATAACTTACAATTTTATTCCATAATCATACTAGGCACTCGACAAACATGTTACGAATGCATTTATCAACATTTCAACTTCATAAATACATCATAAACATAAAAATTCCAAAACTTGAACAAGTATAAATGAGTATAGCTTTTGATTCAATTTCATGCCAAAATAGTCAGGTTTAGGTAATTATAACTAAGCCAATTTTAACCATACCAATTAGAGATTTTTTGACCTACCTTAATTTTACAAGACACATTAAGGGTGCATTTGGTTCAATATATTTCTTTAAAAATCTCTGAAAACTTTTAAAAGTTATTTTCTTTTTATTTCACTGCATGAATTATAAATTTACAATTTTTATCAAATCATCTCAGTTTATCTCATTTTTTTTCACTCCAAACGCATCCTAAATAACATTTTCAAATATTTAATCGACTTGTAAAAGGCATGGGCATTATCCTAAATGATTCACATAATCCTTGAAAGAGCATGATAAAAATGGGGGTGTCTACACTCTAATCGTAGTAAGTGACCGAACAATAGCTTTTAATTACTTATTTTTTTAGGTCCTCAAATAGATTCGTATTGCATTTTATATTACCTAGGGGCCTTGTGTTACAACTTTGCCATATCATTTGACATCAAATTATGGCCCAGGACTGCTTCTTTTCTGACCGGACCTTGATTATTGTCACATGATATCATTGGGCGGGGCTAGTGTAAACAAACCAACAAATTAACCCAAAAACCATGTTAAACCTCTAAACCAGGCCCAACCTCTACACAGGACTTTGTGTCAAAGGCAAGTCTCACTTACGATTCAGGTGCTAGATTTGGAATGCGAATGTTTAGCGGCTTTGGCTCTTTTTCTCTCCATCCGATTCTTACGGTTCTCTGTTAAAGATTTTTCAAATTTTCGGCGCTTGTTCGCCGCTCGCTGCATTTAGGTAACCATTTTCATTCAATCGTCACACACACATATATATATTCATGCAAGGACATTTGTAATTCGTAATATGTAATTACAAACTTGTAATTCGTTATTCCAAATTGCTCAATCTATGCCTAATCTGATGAACTTTAGGGCTTATGTTTGGTTGTACATTTTTTTTTCAAATCTGAGTTGGCTCTGAAATTTGATGCATTTGTCGACTCTGATCTTTTCTTAATTCTGTGTTTTATGCCTTGGTTTGTATCTTTGCTTTAGAGATTTAATTGAATTTGGAATTCACTCTGTTTGGTGGCGTTGTGTTTTCTTAGATCCTCGATTTTCAATCAATTTTATGGGGAATTTCCATCTGGTATACATAGATGTAAGGAGCTTCAATATTTATCATTCTCATTTAACGACTTAAATGGCAGCCTACCTTGGGAAATTAGCAACTTGACAGAGCTCAAGGAGTTGTATGTTGGCAACAACGACTTCAAAGGTATGGTTTAGATTGCTTTGTTTCTTTTTTTTTTTAGTGGAAATGGAAATTCATTCACATATAAACGAAGCTGAACAGCCAATTCTAGGTTTGGTGGTTGATTTGTGCCCATAATCTACAACAACTCAGTTGGTATAAAAGAATTAAATCAAAAATAAAAATAAAATAAACAAATAAAGAAAAAATAAAAAGCTATGGTGTTTTTAATGAATTTGTAAAAGTCTCTATATTTATCTGCGCAAATATAGCTTATATATACAATTATGTCGTTGATTGTTTTATCTTTCTGATTTGTAATCAATTCTCGTGAGCTAAGTTTGTTTGATCTTCATTTGGTTTGTATACTTAAAATTTTTGTTTTTATCTATTGTTTATGTAATTTAACCTTGTAATTGCTTGTAAAGTTCCAGGAGTGAGCCAAATGAAAATAAATCAATGCTAGAAATTGGCATGTATTTGAGGGGGGCCCCGGGGGTTTCTGTGAGGGTACAAAAAATCATAGAGGGCAGCCAACTGGCTTACATTAGGCTACAAGTACTAAATTTGATGTTCGACTAATTTTTTTTTTTTTTATTGTGGTAGGAAAAAAACTAATAGATATTTCTACCAAACTTGCTTTTCCTTTTCTCTGTTTGCTCTGTTTTTCTTTTCTTGTTGCCTAAAAAAAAAATTAGTTTTCTTTGAATAATAATTTGTGCCACGCCGACATCTCTGAGTATCCAAATTATTTACATTTGAATAGACTTAAAAAAAATGCTAGTGAGACTGAAAGGCACGGTAGGATTTACTTCATCTCAATTACCAAATAGACTACAAATGACACTTATTTTTCTTTAATATTTAAATGAACTATATATTGTTATCGGGCTTTGGTTATTCAACCTTCACAAGAAAAAGTAGACCGATGGATTGATACTTCAACGATTTGATACCCATTCAAAAACCAACGAGCATATTGTGCAGGTAAGTGAAGCCTAGATATTCCTAATTTTTGGTGATTTTGTCATGTATTTGTTGCACATATAATGAGGTGCCAAGGCAATTTTAAGAGTTTTGTTGCAAATTTTGTGTTGCCTTTGGTATCTGTGAGACATAGGTGTTGCTATTCAGTATGGATGTAATCCTAATGCAGCAGAAAAAAATAAATGTGATGCTTATTTGTTTCTGGCATGATATTTATGTTCTATTAGTAATAGTAAGCAATGAAAAAATGTTCTTTTAAAGTTGTATGCCCCATTAATTAGTTTTACTACGGAAAAAAAAAAAAAAAAATCTAAGAATCTCATTTATTACCTTTTTCGTGACTGCTGCAGTTATAAAAAATCTAAAAATTAATGAATCCTAATTGAATATAAAAAAAAAAAAATTGCAATTAAAAAGGGAGATGCATTTTCTGAATCAATTGTCCATGTAGAAAATCCCAAAATCGATATTATTATTCACGGGAGGCTGTGCGTGATCATTTGATAAAGAATGGATTTTTAACAAGGTACAAGAATTGAACAAATCATGGGGAATCGTATATTTCCTTGCAACATGATGAATGTACGGAGATGTCAATTGATTTAGGTATTAACAATGATATGCATGGAATGATACATGATGCATTAGGAAGCCATTATGCCACATGTCCAAATGGAGATAATGATGAAGTGGGTGGGAGTAATCCTGGTTCAGGTGCAAATGAAGAAACCTTGAAATATTTTAAGCTTCTCCAAGATGCACAAATTGAACTATATCCGGGTTGTAGAAATTACAGCAAGTTGTCATTCATCGTTGAATTATTGCACATAAAGACCATGAATAATTGGACGGACACTTCGCTCAACATGTTACTTGAATTATTGGAGAAAGTTCTACCCGAGGGTGCGAATCTACCAAAATCATCCTATGATGCTAAAAAGTTTACTAAAGATCTGGAATTTGATTTTGAGATATGGGATGCATGTCCAAAGAACTGTATGTTATTTAAAGGTGAGAATAAGGCACTTGATAAATGTGTTGTTTGTATGGCTTCACGGTGGAAAGATAACTGTACTAAATCAAATGGCACTAAATCTGGGAAGAAGGTTGCTGTAAAACAAGTGAGGTATTTTCCGCTGAAACCAAGATTGAAAAGATTGTTTATGTCATTCAATATAGCTAAATTGATGAGATGGCATGCTGAAAAAAGGAGTAATGATGGGATATTAAGGCATCCTGCTGACTCGTGTGCATGGAAAGATTTTGATCAAAAGCATCCTGACTTTGCCAGTGACATCCGTAATGTTAGGCTAGGTTTAGCTACAGATGGATTCAACCCATTCAGGACTATGAATAACTCTCATAGCACATGGCCTATAGTGTTAATTCCATATAACTTACCACCTTGGTTATGTATGAAGCAATCTTTTTTGATATTGTCCACTCTTATTGATGGTCCAAAAGGACCTGGCAATAAAATTGATGTATATATGCAGCCGTTGATTGATGATTTAAAAAAATTGTGGGTTGAAGGAGTAATGACATTTGATTCAGTTGCAAATGAAATGTTTCAGCTTCGTGCAGCTTTGTTGTGGACGATTAATGACTTCCCTGCATATGGCATAGTGTCTGGGTGGAGTACAAAGGGTGAGTATGCATGTCCTTGTTGTAATACAAGCACCCAATCATGCTGGTTGAACCATGGTGGTAAGTTTTCATATACAGGTCATCGTCGCTTCTTACCTCTTAACCATCGGTTTAGAAAGGACAAAGTATCTTTTGACGGCACCAGAGAATATAGATTACCTCCCGATGCTAAAACTGGATCTCAACTGTTGTCACAAATGGAGTCCGAAGGCATATTGACTCAATACAAAATGGATGACCTCCTATTGGTGCATAATGAAATTGTCGAAAATAAGAAAGACAAATCAACTCGTACCCACAACTGGAAGAAGAAAAGCATATTATATGAATTGCCATATTGGAAAGACAATTTACTCAAACACAATTTAGATGTTATGCATATTGAGAAGAATGTATGTGATAATGTGTTGTGGACTATTCTAGGAGTGAAAGGAAAATCGAAAGACAATGCAAAAGCTCGACGCGATTTGGAGGAAATGGGAATTAGGAAACCATTGCACCTGCAGTTGAGAGGTTCAGATAAGGCCTACATGCCCCCTGCACAATTCACTATGAGCAAAAATGAAAAAGACACATTCCTACATGTCTTGCAAAGTGTCAGAGTGCCTGATGGTTATGCATCCAATATCTCACGGCGTGTAAACTTACAAGAGAGAACTTTGTCTGGATTGAAGAGTCATGACAATCATATTTTGATGCAACAACTTATTCCGTTAGCTTTACGTAGATCATTGCCTAAGAATGTAGTTGAACCTTTGATTGAGTTGGGTAATTTCTTCAGGAAATTATGTTCTAAAGATAATAGTCAAATTGATTTAAAACATCTTAAGACCCGAATATCATTGACACTTTGCCATCTTGAGAAGATATTCCCTCCTACTTTTTTTGATGTAATAGTACACTTGCCCATCCATTTAGCTGATAAAGTCTTGTTAGGTGGTCCGGTTCAATTCCGATGGATGTACCCAATTAAGAGGTTCTTCTCGACCTCAAAAGCATATGCACGCAACCAAGCTCATCCAGAGGCTTCGATGGCGAAAGGTTATTTGGTGGAAGAGTGTACTAATTTTTATGTCAGATATCTAGATAATGTTCAAACTAAATTGAATCGACCATTGCGGATTGATATCTGACATTCATCGCTATCAGACATTCAAGTATGATTAATTTCATCTTTTCTATTATTCTATAATGTCATGACATATTCATCAAAAGCGTTGGCTTGTAGTTACTTATACTTGTCTTTCAACTTATGCAGTAAACACCTTGCTGAAATCAGAAAAATAATGCCCCGTGCAAGTGATCATCAGATTTATACCAAACATTTTGACTCATTTTGCTTGTGGTTCAAACAACATGTTAGTATTAATTAAATATTTTCTTATTTATATCATGTTAGACTATTTATGTTTAACATAACTTCAAATTACAAGTAAATGATTTACTTATGACAATGGGTGATTCTTTTAGTGATGAAATCAGTGCATTGGTTATTGGTCCTAGTAACTTAGGAAGACGTTATACAGCATATGACATCAATAGCTTTCACTTTCGTGTCAAGGCTATTGATGATTGCCGACTAACACAGAATAGTGGTGTTGCATTAAATGCTGATACACTGAGTTTTACAAGTAAAAGAGACAATAATCCTAGAGTTGGTGGGGTGTATTACTATGGGCAGTTGACAGATATTGTAGAGGTTTGTTACACTAATTATGTGAAGTTTGTAATGTTTAAGTGTGATTGGATTGATAACAATCGTGGGAAGAAGCAAGATGGGTACAAGTTTAATTTGGTAAACTTCAATCACTTGTTGTATCGAGATGATCGAATTAATAATGAACCTTTTATAATAGCATCTCAAGCAGAGCAAGTGTATTATGTGCAAGATTCAATAGACCCAAATTGGCATGTTATTGTTAAGATGTCTTAGAGGTCATTTTTTATAGACTCGGATGAAGTTAAAGTAGAAGAATATACACAACAATTACTTGATGAGGGCACGTTTTTTGATTGTGATGAGAATGCTAGGTGGGTTAGAGAAGCCATCGAAGGAGATACAATTGACTTACATTCTTAGTGTAAGTGTTACTTTCATATGTGGATCTAATTTGTAATCATGTATTACTTTTGTACATTTTTAGTGTTAATGTTACTTTCGTATGTAGACGTAATTCATAGTTATATATTACCTTTATACATTCTTAGCAAGTGTTACTTTAGAATTATGTCCATGCAATTTCTATTGTCGATTATGGATTTAATTAATATATATATATTCTTGTATTTAGACAGATCACATACAAACACTATGGTAGGTCATGGCAAATCTATGGCTCGGTTGCGTACTATGGAGGAAGATATTCGCATGATGAGGGCTTAACTCTCACACCCCATGTCATCAGCTCCATCAAATCCACCATCCTTATCTGCATCAGTCTCAACACCACCTACTACCTCTCAGCAGCCATCTACTTTATCATTATCATCGCTTCCCCCAAGTATATCTAAATTAGTACTTAATTTTAAATTTTAATTGTTTAATTATTAAAAAATACTTGTATTTTTTTATTATCATATCAGGACATGGGACAAGTAGTACCTCACGTAGCAAGTGACGACGAGGGTTTGGTGTTGGATGGCTTGGATGGGGAAGTGGCCAACAATTGATGGTTACATTTGATTCCCATTACCATCCTCTTGGTCGTTCAAGAGATATTTTGGTATCCCAATTAGGAATTATTGTTAGAAATGGCAATCTACTTCCTTTGACCATTAAGAATTGGATAGATGTCCCCCTACATATATTAGATACTATTTGGCAGGAGGTTAAGGTAATGTTTCTTAAATTTTAGAGATTGATTATGCTTAATATATAATTGTATACTAATTACCTCATTGGATGTAGGACAATGTTAAGGATTGCCCAAATGATTTTTGGGATGTATGTTTGGACATGGTACGAAATTGTAGAAAATACTTTAGGTATAAGTTGAAGTCAAGGAAGTGGGAGCCAAATAAAGATAAGCCAGACATCCTTGATCGATGCCCACTGGGGGTGTTCCCTGACCAATGGCCAGTGTTTGTGGAGTACTGGTTGAGTGGGCTGGCACAGGCATGTATATTTAATCATTATTTGCTTATAGGCTTAGTATTTTTGAATGTTTACTTATTAGTGTTTTCATTGTAGGCCATTTCAATTCGTAATTCTATGAATCGAAAATTACGTGATCCTGCCCCTACAATTGGACGTAAACACCTAACGCATGTTCGTGATGATCTATAACGGGATAATGATGAACAGATTCCAGATAATATGACTTTCTGGAGACGTGCACGAGAGCGTACATAAGATGATCCAGAAGTTCAGGCAATAGTAGTAAGTAATAACACCAATGTAACATTATAACTTTATTATAAAGAATTGTATAATTTCAATGTAAAGAATAATATTTTTAATTAATTACATAAATGTTTCATTTAAGCAGGCACAGTATGACACACTTCTATAGCGGGTACCGGAGGAAGAGCGGACACTGGAGTGTCGAAATGAGATATGTGAGACTATCCTTAGGTGTGATGGACACGGATATACTCGAACATACGGGAGAGGTATACCTCGCAAAGTTATTAATCGTGTTCGAGGGACCTTATCATCACAGTCCTCACGGTCTACCACAACTACTGACATTGATGCTATTGTAACTGCTTGAGTTTCGAGGGAGCGATAGTGTATGGAAGCCATCGCCAGATAGGATCGATAACGTATGGAGGCCCTCGCTGAAGAGAAGAGAGCATGCTATGAGACTCGGTTGGTAGAGAAGCGAGCACACTATGAAACTCGCATAGCAGATGAGAGTGCAAAGATACAGAGCCAGTGGCGAATCGATTTGGAGCGTGTTTTCGTATCATTTCAAGCTGGTAGTGGCAACCAAGTGATGCCTCCCATATTATCTAGACAGGTTATGAACTATTTTTAAATTTTGAATTTTAAAAATATAATCAAGTTTGATTATAATATATACTTATTTAATTGTGTTAAATTGGTAAATGTAGGTACTAGATGCTAGCAATGGTCATTGGGTTGTTTAAGAGTCGATAAGGGATGAGCAACTGGAGAATCCTCTTTCAACCCCTTCACAATACTGACATTCTCATCTTGCATATTAGGTATATTTTCTCCTTAATTTTCTTTAAATCACTTCTTTTGCAATTTCTTAGTATGTAGTTTACTTTTGCTAGTTTAGATCTTCAGAATCAGACTTTTTTAATTAATTAATTTTATTTTTTTTTAAAAAATGGACTCTCTTTGGAATTGCTTTTTTGCTATGTGCTGGGCTTTAGGCCTCAAGATTTTTATTTTTGGGGTATTTCATTTCACATGCCTTTACAGATTTTGTAAAGGTTTGTGTGGTGCACTTAGATCTTCTCCTCAGTCTATATTTGGCTAGATCTTAATGAAAGTTTGTGTGCTTACTTTGATTTAATTTATAGTGTTAATGTGGAAAAGCTTTTGGTTGCATTAGCTTAGTTTATAAAATGCTGTGCATGAGAAATATTTTCCCTGTATTTTCCCATGCAAGAAAAACATGCGAACATGAGTCATGGCTTCTATGCTCTAGGAACTAAAGGTTTCTTTTCCCTACATTTTCACTCAAATATGAAATTTACTATGATGATTTTGCTATTTGTGCCATATATTTTATTCTATTACATCAAGGCAATGATTGGAAACTGGAACAAGTCCCTTTATGGACCTTTTGTGATTTCCCTTTTTATTTTCTTGATTGAATGTTCTATATCTAAAGTTATGCAATAAAAATTTAAATTTAAATTTTTAATTTTTAACATATTCTCTTTTACCAAATTAAA
>JAVXUM010000030.1:11609182-11621178 GCA_035590655.1 Pouteria glomerata
TATTATATTTTGTTTAAAATTGTCCCTATTTTCCCATACCGTCCGTCCCGGACAAGTTACGTTAGGGGCGTGACAGGATAAATCACAAGAATCAGAATTGATCATGGAAGGGAGTTTGAAAATAAAAAATATGCAGACATTTGTGATGAAAATGGGATTAGGCATGAGTTTTCAGTACCAAAGACGCCTCTGCAAAATGAAGTAGTTGAAAGAAAGAATCGAGTCTTACAAGAAATGGAACGTTTAATGTTCCATAGAAAACAACTCCTCAAGAAGTTTTGGGCAGAGGAAGTTCATACAACTTGTTACATAGCAAGTATGGTGTATCTTCGTCCTGGTACATCAAAATCACCCTATGAGCTATAGAGTGGTAAGAAGCCCAATGTGAAGTATTTCTGAGTTTTTAGGAGCAAATGCTATATTCTCAAAGATAGAGAAAATCTTGGAAAATTTGACTCCTAAAGCGATAAAGGAATCTTCTTGGGCTACTCTTCTACTAGTCGTGGCTTTCATGTTTACAACTTAAAAACTTCTTCTATGATGGAATCTATTAATATTATAATTGATGATCATACTGATTGTTCTATTTTTCAATAGGTAGAAGAGGATGATGAACCATTTGGTGAAGCTGAAGAAGCACATGATAAAATTGATGAAGAAGTTGTTGAACAGAGAAAAGACGAAGAACATGATCATAACGATAATACAAGACAATTGGAACCCTCTTCAAGAGTCCAGCTCAACCATCCCGTCAGTTAAGTCATTGGAAAGGTAACTAATAAAATGAAAACACGTCGCCAACTGAAGAATGAGGTAACCTATGTGTATTATGTTTCATCTGTGGAACCCAAGATTGTTAATGAAGCCTTGCTTGATGATAATTGGATAAATGCAATGCATGAAAAATTAAATCAGTTTGTTAGGAATGATGTGTGGACAATGGTACCAAGACCTACTCACACAATGTAATTGGAACTAAATGGATATTCAAAAATAAAAGTGATGAGTTTGGTAATGTCATTAGAAATAAAGCTAGGCTTGTTGCTCAAGGGTATACACAGATAGAAAGAGTTAATTTTGATGAGACCTTTGCCCCAGTTGCCAGACTTGAATCCATTAGGATACTTTTGGCCATTGCATGTTTTTCAAAATTTAAATTGTGTCAAATGGATGTCAAGAGTGCATTTTTGAATAGTATTTTACATGAAGAAGCCTATGTACAGCAGCCCAAAGCTTTTGAGGACCCAAAATTTCCTAATCATGTTTATAAATTGAAAAATGCATTTTATGGGTTAAAACGGGCACCTCAAACTTGGTATGAAAGATTGACTGCATTTTTACTTGAGTCTCGGTTTACTCGTGGGAGTATAGACAAACTTTGTTTATTCGCAAAAAATCTATCTATATTTTAATTGCACAAATATATGTTGATGATATTGTGTTTGGCTTTACGTGTGAAAACTACGTGGTTGATTTTGGAAATTTAATGTCTACTCAATTTGAAATGAGCATGATGGGTGAACTAACTTATTTCCTAGGTCTTCAAATCAAACAAGAGGATAAAGGAATTTTCATTTCCCAATCTAAATATGCCAAAGACTTATTAAAAAGTTTGGTCTCTCTAATGCTTTATATGCTAGAACTCCCATGAGCACAAGCACTAAATTACACAAGGATCCTAGTGAAAAAAGTGTTGACCAGACCTTATATAGAAGCATGATAGGTAGTCTTTTGTATCTCACATCTAGTAGACCTGACATTGCATTTAGTATAGGTGTGTGTGCTAGATTTCAATTTAATCCTAAATAGTCACACTTGCATGTTGTGAAAAGAATCATTAAATATGTCAGTGGTATACTAGATTTTAGAATTTGGTACACATGTGACACCAATCATGATCTTGTTGAATATTTTGATGCCGATTGGGCAGGATGTGTAAATGATCACAAGAGCATTTATGGCGGATGTTTTTACATTCTCTTGACATAGTAAAAAGCAAAATTTCATATCTTTATCTACTACAGAGACTGAATACATTGCTGCTAGAGGTTGTTGCACCCAACTCTTATAGAAAAAACAAATGCTTACTGACTATGGGTTGGATTTAGGCACTATTATTCTAATTTGTGATAATATGAGTGCCATTAGCATCTCTAAGAATCTAGTCCTACACTATCGCACCAAACACATCGACATTAGGTATCATTTCATTAGAGAGTTGGTTGAGGAAAATGTCATTATGTTAGAGCATGTGCAAACTGAAATTTAGTTAGCTGATCTTTTCACAAAACCCCTAGGCCCCATTCGCTTTGAATCTCTTAGGAAGTCTGTAGGCGTTTATGCACATTATTAAATTTTTTTTAATAAATAAATAGAAGTTCATTAATTAAGTTAGAGATTTTTTATAACTTCTATATCTTTCCATGTACGTTAAATCATTCAATCTAATAAATTTTAATAAATTAAATATTTATTGTGCCATGTAAATTAAAGAGAAGTGTTTAGGTGAATTTTGCCATAATCTTGACATGCTTCTCTTCTATCACTTGACTAGATGTGCATTTGTTTTTCCATCTTCCTATCTATGAGTCAGAGTTACTGTTTGATGCGTTTAAAAAATGTTGAGGAGCCTGAATAAAAAAAAATCCTATCTTAGAAAGGGCTATCGGTGGAATGTGTGAGAAGCCCCTTAATGACTCGTTGATTGTTAAGGGAAAAACTACCCATCCATAAGCGTGTGAAAGCCGCTAAGACCTTAAAAGGGATTTAAAAAAAAAAAATGAAGAAGCTTGGCTCTCAATTCATTTGGTGCATCAAATTTAATTTAATGATTCTATGATTGGATTGAGGGGGAGTCTATATGCATTTCATGGTCATAATCTCACATTTGCACAAGGAATACTTCAATTTTGTGGCTTAATTTATTTCATATCACAAATTTGAAAATTTATTTGGTATGATCAATTTTAGTTCATTCATCTTTATTATGGTTGCATGATTGATTTATATGTTTTGATATAGTGGCATTCTCTAATCACACTTAATGAATTTCTCTATTTTTGGTGGTTTTTTTCAATTTCATTTTTTATTTTCTTTTTGTGAACAAAACATGGACTATATAGTTTTTCCTGGGAAGGTCGCAAGCAGGGCGCAGAGAGCTCGCCCCATTGTCTCTCTTCACGTAGAGTGCGTATAGGATGCACGCAGGGGTGACCTGGCCTATGTATAGGCCCCGGTCAGAGCTGGTAATCACTTTTCACGGCTCGCAACTCCGCACCAATGACCATCTATCTTCCAGGGTGTGTGTTTCAGTGCATGTGTTTTATTTGGGTATTTCTTCATCGTTATCTTTGCATTTTTCAGCTTCTTTCACCATGTTCAAGCAAAATAGGTCTAATTCTTCTTCCTCACCAGGCAACCGCTATTTAAACCAAAATGAATTTTGATCTCTGTTTTTAAAACGACCCATTTTAATAAAAAGAAAGCTGAGCCTTAATGACTTTCCCATGATTAGTCCTTTATTTACTCAGTTGGTTTGGGAATCTATCACTGATATTTCGAGGTCCGTACCTATCAAATTGGTTCAAGAGTTTTATGCTAATTTTCATGAAACAAATTTTGAGAATTCTATCTTTAAAACTTTTGTGAATTGGGTCTCGTTTTCAGTTACTCCTGATGTGATAGCTTCCATTCTTGGCATTGAGAGACCCAGTCCTGCTAAACGTACTACATTATTTTATCCTACACAAGATTGGGTCTCTCTATCAAAAGAAGAACTCATAAATATTTTCTCTGTCTTGACTGGTTCACCTCCATAGAAGGGTGAAACCTATGTGTATGGCCACCTCAAGACTGATCATCACATGCTCAATATCTTTGTGTCTGCTACCATTAAACCCACTTTCCATTATTTTGATGTCACACTCTGCCATGGACATGTGATTTATGCCTTAGTCATGGGTCTGAAATTTGATCTCGTACTTTTCATTTTTCATCTAATGTTTACTGCCTAGCAACTCATGTAAACTAAAGATTCTCTCTCTTTTGGTCTCATTGTCCCATTCAGTCCCATAAAATTGACTTACCCACTTCTGGTCTCACCCAACAGCCTACCTTTATTACACGTCTCACCACTAAGAAGTCAGTCAGTCAAGCTGCGGATGACACACTTGATCACCATGATGTTGTCGAGTCCTCTCATAGTATTAGGCCATATACACTTGATGCCATGTCTCTTTTTCTTCCTCGTCTTGAGGGGGAGGTAGAGAATATTCGTACTAATCAGACCATACTGAGTGACCATATGACCAGCATCGAGAACAGTATCCAGAGCCTCACAGAGTTGTGCACGCAAAGTTTTCAGTCACTACACCAACAAATTGATAATCTTAGCTTTGAGATGGATCAGGATGATGATAATGATGGCCATAATGGTTTTGGAGGTAGCGAACCAAGTGGAGGTGGTTTTGGTGATAGTGGTTTCTTTTGAGTGATTGGTTGGTTATGTTTTGTTATCTTTTATTTTGTTTCTTTTGTCTCTATTCCTTTTGTTTTCTGTACTTGACACTCCCATATCAAAAAAATAGAAGATATATAAATACTTATGATTTTGACTTGGCTGGTGTAGTTATGCTTTGGTTGACGTTTATGAACCTTTATGTACTTGGTTATACTTTTAAATTTGCTGTTTATGACTTGATTATGTTTTAATTGAGATTTGGTACTGGTTTTCATTTTGATGTTTTAATAATGCTTCATTGTTAATTTTATACCATATGATGCCGTGACTCGTGTGTTCCAAGTGTGTGCAAAAAATTCTAATAATTTCAAGGATTATATTTAACTTAAGTTTTGATACAGAATTGCCAAGGGGGAGATTGTAAGGTTCACTTTGATAGCAACTCCATATACAATCTTAAGTTAAATTAGATTTACCAAAGATTCTTGATTTGAAAATAATGTTTTCAAATTGTTCAAGTTTCCAAATTGATAAAGAATTCCAAATTAAGTGAAGTTTCCAAATCAAATTATAACAAGTTAATTTGAAAAGATAACTTTTGGAAATCAGTTCAAGATCTACCAAGTTTCCAAATTCAAGTCAAGAAAAAATTCAAGTTGAAGAAGGACACAAAGTAGAACACACGGAGGAAATTCCAGTATACCTTGCAGCCACGGTGCAGGGAGAACGCGACTGCACTCCTTGGGCGCTTGGAACGCGCGGGTGCACCTGCTTTATTTTATAGTTGCAGAAAAATTCTAGTAGGTCCACAGGTTAGAGGATAGGAGGTCGAGGGTTCGATTTATGGCAATGGCTAGGCGCAGGATGCTCAAATGATTGAACGACATATCTTCTAAACGAATTTTGTTTCCTATTTTGCCAAGACTAAGGCAACATTGTGTAACTCCATAATACGGACCACAACCTATTCATAACGATGAAAGACATATTATAAAGAGCTAGAGACAGAGTCAATTATCTTGTTGAGTCTTTAAGTTCTTTCTCTTACCTTTTTTCTTTGTAATTCTTGACTTTCTGTGTGAAATAAAAAGCTTTGCTTGTAGGGTTCATTGAATGAATTGAGCAAGAGCGCCAAAAAAATTCATACGAGTGAGTCGTAGAGAGTCTTAGTAAAGTCTTATAACTTATTGATAGTAGAAATTGTTTTAATAGAGGTTTTTCTCCTTGTGATAGGGTTTCCTCTTTATTTCCTGATGTGATTGATTTTCTACTTCGTGGATTGTTTATGTGGTTCAGAATTTTCATAATTCACTAGAAGAATGGGGAACACCTTCTCTAGAAATATTTATCCGTTGAATTCTGGTGCAATCAAGCTGTAATATTGTTACTACCAAAACAAAAGGATGTAATATTGTTAATGTTTCTCTTTTGGCATAGAATCTCAGTAGGACTCGTAACTAGAATATGCACTGTTCTTGAACATTAAAAAAATCCAAAGACAAATCTCTAATTTGATTTCACTTATTGTGGAATAATGAAATAAATCTTTTGGGTTTCTTACTATTTCAAATCTTGTTTTAGAAGGTGGTGTTATCGAAGATGCACTGTAAGTGACTTAATTACAATAATGGGTTCTATATTCAAAAAGATGCAAACGTAATAAGATCCGAATATTATGATTCACATGGTGGATGCTAAAGTGGGCAACAAAAGCATGTCTTATGTGAAATGCAAGGTTATAATATATTCCTCCAAGCAATATGGTTGTTTGATTTTCATGCCTCTTATTATTTAGGTTGTTAGTGTTTCTGTATGACTTTTTGTGTTTGCCATTTCCGAGCAAACACTCACTATAACAATTCACATTTTTAGCGACCACTTTTCCAGACCAAATATAAATTTGATCGCTAAAGGGTGACTTTTGCTGACCAAATTACGATTGGTCGCTAATAGTAACTTTTTTTCGACCAAATAAAATTTAGTTACTAAAGGATAATTTTTCCCTACCAATTGGTCGCTAAAAGTTACTTTTCAGCGACCAAATTAATTTGGTTGCTAAAGGTTACCTTTTCCCGACCAATTGGACAGGAAAAGTTCAAATAAAAAATACTAAAATATTTATTAGTTTTGCCGACCAATTAGTTAGTAAATGTGTCACTTTTAGCTACTAATTGGTAGCTAAAAGATAACCCTTTAGCGACTAAATTAATTTGGTCGCTAAAGGTTTATTTTCATTGACCAATTAATCGCTAATACTTTGAATAAAAAATAATAAATTTTTTTTAGTTTTGCCTACCAACTAATTGGTAAAAGTATCACTTTAAGCCACTAATTGGTCGTTTAAAAGTTATCCATAGCGACTAAATTAATTTGGTTGCTAAAACTTTGAATAAAAAGTAAAAAGATATTTATTAAATTAGATTAAATTTTATTTCTTTCTCTCAAATAATTTTGTTTATCTCTTTAATCGATTTAAATTAGATTTCATAAATTTTGTTTTAACATTTATTTTTTAATTTTAATTAATTTAATATTTTACAAATATTATCAAATATTTCAATCACAGATTAATAAAAAAAATATTATTAGATTAGAGCTAAAATTAAATTTACTAAGACAAATTTAAATGACGCCTAATGTATAATAAGCTTTTTTTTTTTTTTCCCCAATGAATATGTAAAAGTGGTCTTTGTTGTTTATATGACTTATAACAAAGTGAAAATTAAATATTTTAATATCTAATGATTGTTTAGTGTATGTTTAATATTAACTATATTAAAAATGATATTATTTTATATTTCATTGGAAGTGATAAAAATTTGAAAATAAAAATAATAAAAAATTTCTTATTAATTTTAAGTAATTTCATTTTTTGTCTTTTTAGAACTAATTTTCTAATATAATCACCAAAATATTTTTTTTGTTTCAAAAATAAATTCTTAGAATAGTTTTCAAAAATTTTGGTTATGATTATTTAATAAATATTCGTATAGTTCTATATATTATTCATAAATTCAAATTATTGAAAAAAAAAATAAAATAATTAAATAAAAATAATAAAATTTTTAACTCTTTTAACGACCAATTAGTCGCCAAAAATGTCACTTTTACTGACTAATTAGTCGTTAAAAATGATAAAAATTTATTCATATATATTAATATATAATATACATACACAAATAATAGCTTAACCTAGTGGCCAACACATCAACTTCCAAAGGAATGGTATGGGTTCGATTCTCAATAGTAACAAAAAATTCTCCAAAATATAAGATTGCCATATAGTGCAATAATAGGATGACACATTGAACAATTAATAGGTTAACAAGTGGTGTGATGACTTGACGCCAAGTGGCGTCACATGTGAATTTTTATTTTTTTTAAAATTAGTTCAAATTTTTATTTTTTTTAAAAAATTACTCCTTGTGCTGACCAATTAAAAACCAACCTTTTGCCGACCAAATTTTGATCGCTAAAGGTTAAGCTTTTCCCGATCAAAAATAAATTGGTTGCCAAAGACCTAACTTTTAGCGACTAAAATTTTGGTTGGTAAAGATCATATTTTTATCAACTAAATATACTTTTGGTCGCCAATACGTTCTGCGACTAGCCTTTGCCAACCAACCGGCAATCAAATTATGTTTGATCAGCAAAAATTTTAGTGACCAAATAGTAATCTTTCTTGATCAAATTTTTAATTGCTAAAGGTGTTAATTCTTGTAGTAATTTTATCTCCCTATTTATTACATCAAATAATTGAGATGGTTTTTGGGATGCTAATTCTTTGATCCTAACTAATTGTGGGCACTAGAAAAAAAAAATCTATTCAACTTCTCAGCATATTTCTTGTTTTTATGGCTTTACTACTACATAACAAATATGCTCAAACTATTAGTTTTTTGACTTTTATTAAAATAATTATATTTATTCTTTTATATTTTAACTTTTTTTTTTAAATATTCAAGGACAAAATGTCAAATTAACAAAAAAATTAAAAAATTAACTATTAAAAAATTATTTTTTTTCTTTCTCAAATAAAAAAAACTAATTTTTTAATAATTAACTAATAACCAACTAAAAAAACTAATTTTCTTTTTTACTTTCCAAACTAAACCTTAGTTCCTATCTTTGGGACGGATAGACTACTCTGTGTCAATACAAGTAGTTTGTTTTCACAACTTCGGTTCTTCCTAGTTATCATCCATTTTTATTTATTTTTATTTTCATTGGATCAAACAAAATTAATGTCTTTTTTTTTTTGGTAATTACGAAATTAATGTGTTTGTTTAGAATAACTAAAAAATATATGGAAACACTTACTTTCCAAATGAATTTTTAATTTTTTCTAATTTCAAAATCCCGGAATTAATAAGTATTAATTTCAAAATAGGAAGAATATCATATCATTAATGAAAATAAAAAGAAATAGAGTCGATCTCAATTACTTTTTTTTTTTTAATAGAAGATATTGGATGCTCTTAAAAGTTAATATTTTTATGTACTACGATAAGCATTAAAATTACTTGAGATTAAGATAAGTATTAAAATTAGATTATAATAAAAGATGATAAAATTAAAATCGCTAAGGCTATTTTTTGAATATAAATTTGTGGAAAGAAATAAGAAGTGAAAGAAAATAGGAGTAATACAAAATAAAGCATAAATGTCAAATTTATTTATTTATTTTTGATTGAATTATAAAATGAGACTAAAATGATTAAATATTCATAAAAAAAGTTTAATTTTTACCTGTTTGAGTATATAAAAATTGCAGGAATTAATAATTTTATTTTCTCTTCATTTTTTTTGGCTCCATAAATCCATTTTTCAACGTAACATAAGGGTTGTTTAGAGTGAGAAAAGAAAAAGATAAAAGAAAAATAAAATAAAGAATAAGAAAAATAAAAAAATATAAAATACCAAATATGTGTGGTTATTTGAATGGATCCAAAAAAGTAATAGACATTCATAATATTACAACCTATAAATAAATTATTTATTTTTATTTATGTGTTATATGTTTTATTTGAAATTAGCTGGCTTTATTTAAAAATAAATTAATTTTATTTTTTAATTTTCATATTTTTTATTTTTTTTCTATTTTGTGTCCCTTCGTTTTCGTTTTATTTTGAAAAATATTTTTCCAAATAAAGCCTAAACAAATTAACTACATGTTCTCGGAATTGTGCTATTTTTTTAGTGAATTATTTTTCGGATAAATTGTGTCATAGAATCAATGTTTATCTTTAAGGGGTATTAGGGGTTCTAAAATTTTCTCGTCCCGTTGGGACATCGGTTTATTGTTCTTTATTTCTTTGATTATTGTGGTTGTGCTTGTTCCGAGACAATCCTGATGTTTCAATACAAAAGGCTTCTATGGTATAGTGATGCATGACCCTTCATGGCTTTGTCTACAGAGTCACTCGCTTTGGAGGGAATTTCGGAGAAGTTACCAATATAGGTCATCCAATGGGATTGAAGTACATTTCAATGTAAACTTTGGACTGAAAGTTGAGGCTGCGGTGTGAAATTTTGAATTATATTACATATATATGACATCGACTTGCTTGCTTCTACTGCCGTAGAAGTAGAAGAAGACCTGTGATTTCTATTTGCTTTTTCATTTTAGTTTCCATGGAAACATACCTCAAGAGATCTTAAAGGAGAAGTGGGACATTACCGGGCTGAGCCAGACCCAAAACTCATATTAAGCGATTTTTTTTTTTTTTTTGTTTGTTTTTATTTTTATGTTTATTTTTAAACCCTAAACTAAAATATGAAAGTCTAAAAAAAAAAATAAATCAAAAAATTTCTTTTGTGGTACCAATTAAGAAGGACATAATGATAACTTTGTAAGATTTTATTAGCACACTTATATCAGGACTATTTATTTACTTATTTATATTTTATTTTTATTCTCATTGGATCAAACAAAATTAATGTCCCTCCTTAAAATGACAAAAAAAAAAATACATGGAAAGCACCCCTTTCCAAATGATTTTTTAATTTTTTTTTCTAATTTCAAAATCCTCGAATTATTAACTACTAATTTTTTTTTTTTTTTTTTTTTTTTTTTTTTTTTTGTACAAAGGGCCCTTTAAAAATTAGTTTGAAATTGGTGTATACTTCGAGGGATATTTTTCTTTTCACTCCATAAATCCATATTCTAAATATAGCATAAGGTGTGTTTATAATGACAGAAGGAAAGGGAAAGTAAAAGTAAAAAAAAAATGATAAAAAAAAAATATGAAGTAACAAATATATGTTGTCATTTGAATGGATCCAAAAATGTGTTCATCAATTATTTCATGTTTTAATTTAATTTTTTTTTCTACTTTCCATTAAATATGAGAAGTAGTTTCTCTTTCCTTGTCTTTTGAAAGACTGTCTATAACTTAATTTTCGTGTGAAGTTTGAACTGAATGCATGCGTGACTTGTATTGCAGCCTATCAAGCTTCACTTGCTTTATCGACATAGATGATCCGTAATATCTTTATCTTTCATTTTGTGTAATAAATGAAAATTTATCTAATATTTTAGTGCATCAATAAATATTAAATATGGAGGTGATCATAAAAATGTATTATAGAATATTAGAAGAAGGCATAAAATGTGTGCTAAAAATGGTAATAATATTTATTAAGGAAGTTTTTTATTTGGTTTTGAATACTCATTGAATAATTATATTTAGTTATTAATTTTATTTTATTTAAAATTAGTTTTAGAATATTTTACTTATATTTTTATTTTTTTAGATATTTTATTTAGTTTAGCATTGAAGTTAAAAATTTTTTCTAGAATTAGTAGTTATTTTGTTTCCTTAATTTACCTTATTCTATATTATTTTATTTCCTAATTTTATTATATTATTTTATGATTTTTCCTACTTAAACTTTGTAAGTTTACAACACTCTTTGGTTGACTTTAATTAATAAAATTATCTGTTAGAGATAATATCTTTAAAAAAATTAGCATTTTTTACCGGATATTAATAAAATAAACAAAAGTTTCGCAATACCTAATTTCTTGCATAAGTACATGTTCTAGGAGAAATGGTTAATTCATCTTAATAAAGATATGATAATTTAGTTTTTTTTTTTTTTTTTTTAACACATTCAAGTTAGACTTGATAAAAGTTACGATTAATTCTTCATTTATTTGTAATACTGTTCATGAATTTATGAACAAAAAATCATGAAAGATGTGATTTAAAATTAAAATTATTTGATTACGATTGAAAATAAATGAAAAGAAAAAAAAAAAACCCTCACTCCAAAACCAATTAGGCTTATGAAAATAGAATATTTTTATTAAAAGTTTATTTTTTTTTTTCTAAAATTTTTAACATATATATTTTTATTTCCCTTACCTTTTTATTTTCTACGGTCAAACACATTAATTTTTGGAAATCCAAGTCTTGATTATTTTCTACGGTCAACTACCACCGCTTCCTTCAGGATTAACATTTTTGAATCTCTCCCAAAACAAGTTTTTGGGGTCACTTTCTTCCTTATGTGCAATTACTGGCTCTGTGTG
>JAVXUM010000030.1:11659320-11669724 GCA_035590655.1 Pouteria glomerata
TATAAACTTATCCATATCAATCCAAATTATATTACTTACCAAAAAAAAAAAAAGACTTGCCCCTGCCCTACCCACCCCATGATATAAATCTCACCTGAACTCACTCTATCTAAAGATTTAACAAATGACAAGTATAATCAACATTGACATTAGCCTAATTTCCATTAATTTTTCTCAGTAACTTTATATAATAGGATAATCTTGAGAATATATTATTTTGTAAGGCTACTTACGTAATTTTATATTTAATTGAGTTGGGTTATGTAAGGGTTTGGTCACCCTTCCCCACACGAGCTTTGGAACCAACAATGTTGAACCTACACATCCCCAAACTTGCTCTTACCCAAAGGCTGCCTAATAGGGCTGACGATGTTTAGCACGACTTAATAACACAACACAAACACAACACAACTTGCAACATGAATTACTGAGAAAAAATCGAAATATGACACAACTCGAACACATAAATCCGAAATTGACATGATTTAATACGAATTTTTCCCGACTATGAAATAAATTAATTATTTAACATATTAATTAAGTTTTTAGATATTTGAGTATTGACGCAAATAGGCATGATCAATGAACTTAGACGCAATTATGAACTCATACACGACACATGAACTCAAATTGCCACCTCCCCCGCCTAATCCTATCCAAAATACTCAAAGATAGGCTGTCTAGTGTTTTCGATTCTCACTATACACTAAATAGTGGGACCTTCCCAATTCTAAGATACACCCACGCACCCATTGTGGGTGACAACAAGACTATAAATTTTCATTCTCACGTTCGAGACAGCAACTAAGAATCACGAAAATAAGGTTTGGCTTCAGACAAAATAACTTTGCAAAATGAAAATATGGAAAAGGTAAAAATATGAGAAAAAAATATTTGTTTTATATATAAGAGCAGTTGGTTGTACATTTTTTTAGTTTTTTAATTATGGGCATGTCCGACGAAAAAAATATAATACAAAATTGAATACACCAGGTGACATGCTGGAATATAACTTGGCCTTTTTGAGGAGTTCGTGTATTTAATGTACATCATACATGGATGAAGCACATACTCTCTAGTGTCCAGGCTTCATATGAAAGCAATATGACTTCGGAATTCATTTTCAAAAACATGATAAATCCCAGAAATGACTGTAGATATAAAATATCTTTCCACAATAGTAAAATACATAGAGCCAATTTATAACAACGGCTGTAATATAAGTTGAAATTCTTTTCATAAATAAAAAGTAACAGAAGATGTATAGCACTGGATTCTATTGTAAATCCAAAGGGATCCATTCTCAATTTTGGTCAACCAAACAAGACCCATTCTGCACAAAATGTAAAACTAGATCCAATCTTCATTTCCAATATACGTGCAAAGGTTAAAAAAATAAAAATAAAAAATTGAGGTCCAATTATGACTTGCCAGGGGAAAATAAGAAGTATCAAAAAGCCACAGAGACTAAATACCAATGTGACCTCAAACATATAAACAGTCCAGGCACACCCATTGAATACAAGCATCAATCAACATATTAAAACCAGAAAAAAGCTGTACAGAAGTTGACTAATCGACATATGCGAGTGTGTATATGTATATATAACCTAAGGCCTTGTATATAACATTATATCACAACCAGTTCTCGATCCCAACTTTGAATCCGTAAAAACGTATTCTGATAACAAGGAACAGAGCAGAAAAATACCTAAAATCAGTCACAGACCAACCCGGCAATCTCTAGCTCCACCACCAGCCAAGTTCCCTCCAGTGCCATTCGACGAAATCCCGACGATCAAATCTCCGCAGTAGACCCTCAAGAAACGCCGCCTCGTCCGCCAAAAATTGGCCTTGAACCTAACACTGCCCATCCAACGCACATTGAAATTCACATTCCCTCGATTTGATCTTTCCCATTTGATGCCTTCCGCCGCCCAGCTCTCCACGTAAGCCGACGCCGCCGCGAAGGTCGCCTTCACCGCCGTCTGATCCCTCGTCCCCTGAACGAAAGGCGGCACGGTGGTCTCTGACAGCTGCTGGCTCTTGTAGAAAACGAACGCATCGATTTGGTCGTAGGAGATGGTGATCTTGTGGTTAGGGTTACGGACTGTAAAACGCACATCCCAATTGCCGCTGATCAGCGACGACGAGGAAACGTTGAAGTTTGAGACGGTTACCGAGTCGACCCGGAACTGGGGATAGCGAGGGCGGAGTACAAGCCATATGATGAACACGATAGTCCCGACTACGATGAAGAAGGCGATGATGATGGCAGAGAGGCGACGGAAGAAGGTGGCGCGCGGGTCTGGGTAGGGCTGCGCGTAGTAAGGGTTGGGATTGTTGTTGTAAGGCGGCTGAGGCGGTGGCGCGGCGTAAGGGTAAGCGGCTCCGGCGGTGGAGTTGGGGTAACCATTGGGGTTGTTTCCAGGCTGCGGTCGGGTTCCGGCCGGGTAGCCCGTCGCTGGTCTTGTATGATCTTCCATGGCTAAAGCATTTGGATTCGAAGAGTATAGAGAGAGAGAGAGAGAGAGAGAGAGCCTCACTACCCTTCACAAATGGAATGCGGAGTCGGCAAGGAGATTGCAGAATTGATAAGCTACATCGCATCGAACTTGGAGTGGGCTTGGAGGTATCGAGGTAAAAGTTAAATGGATTAAATGTTAATTATTAATTTTTTTATTCTTCTAAAGTTTTATATTTTTTATATTTTATTTTAAAAAATTAGCATTTAACCCCACTAGGGCCACTACAGTAAAAGAATAATAATTATTTAATTCTTAATAAAATAATTATTAGAATTAAAAATAAATTTTATAAAAATAACATCCACCTCTCTTAATATATTAAAAATTTACTTAGGGGTGTTATGTCAAGAAAACTAATTTTTTTTTTTTCTTTTCTTCAAAGAAAATTCTCCAGTGAACAATTAATGTTTAAAAAATGTTCAATTAGTAAAAAAATAATAATGGTATAGTGCTTTAATTACTAAAAGATATAAGTTTTAAAATGTAAGTTTGGCATGGCTACATTTGGAGTTTTAAAAATTTTTTATAATTTTAAAAATAAATTAAAAATTTTTAATTTCTTCTAATTAAATTTTATCATATATTATTTTTATATTAATTTAATACTAATTTTTTTTATCTTTTTAATTATTTCTAGACTCTAAATATCCTATATTGGAAATTACAATTTATTCAATGGATAATAACTTACTTTTTTGTTTAGTTATATTAAACTATTAATTAAACTATTAAGGATAATTGTACGCAACTTGGAGGGAACGAATGGTATCCTCGTTCGTTTAATGTAAGCAATTAATTTTAAAAGTATAGTTTCTCAGATATTGAAAAAATCCGAGTGATTAGATGTTTCAAATGGTACAAGGATTGAAGAGGCCCCCACCTCAGGCTTTCCTTAAATAGCGTAGGACTTAATTTTGTTGACTATTTGTTAATAAGTATTTCAAACGCACTTATTAAAAATTAATAAAAATATATTATATAATAATATTTTCACATTTTTACATACAGTTTATCAAAATTAAAGATATTATAACGTGACATATGTTTATTGACGGATGTTTTGATGACACTAATTACATACATTTATTAACAAGAATTTGGGACATGATCAATAAAAATTTATCATGTAATGATATTTCGCACTTCTTTCATATACAACATGTATTTATTGACCCTTAATAGCTACGTCTGGTTGTAAAGACTACAGTAGAAAATAAAAGGTTGAGATTTATTTGTATTTAATCTAATAGTTTAATTTTAATTTAATTAAAATTATTTTTAAAATAAAAATAAAAATTTAAAAATTCTGATTGAAGCACAATCAATGTAAAATGTCAAAAGTCACTTGTCATTAAAGTGTAAGTAAATCTTAATCCTCCATTTTTTCACTGCAGCATTTGCAGTAAATTTTTTTTAACTTTAATCCCTTAAAACCCTATAAATAAATATGAGATAAAGGGGGTTTAGTGATTTTTGCACTGTAAGAGTTGAAGTGTAAACTAGCAAAGATCTTAAGTTTCTTCAAATTAGGACCATTAGATGATTTGAAGAAAATAAGGTCCATTAGTATTTTACAATTTAGCCCCCCACGATTAAAAAACCACCGCAATCCCTTTAACCCACTAAATACCCCTCCATCCCTTTTTAGTGCGTTTAGATCCCTTTAACCCACTAAATAACCCCCTTCATCCTTATTTGGTGCTTGTTTGGAGCTCCAAAAAAATTCAAATACTGCTAGGAATATAAGTTTTGGCAGAAAGAATTTTCGAGTGACTGCTTTTGGTAGTCACAGATAGTTTATTTGCGATTGCTTTTAGCGATCGTAGATCTAGTGGTCACAAATAATATGTGGCATGACTATTGACAATGAAAACACTCGGGCAATCGCTTTGGCAATCGCTAAAGAAATAATTGTGATCGCTTTTGGCGGTCACTAATACGAATTTAATTTTCTCCACTAAAACCTCTTTTTTCTTCCCTCTTCACTATCTTTTTTCTCCTATATTCTCTTTTTCCCTCCCCCGCATTCAGCTCTCGCATTGTCGTTGTCCTTTACCTCCCGTCGCCAGCCATTGTCACTACCATGGCCCTTCGCTAAAGGTAATCTAGTCCCTCTTTTCTCTCCCCACAATTCTTTCTCACTTCTCTCTTATTTTCTCCGCCGCTCATTCTCTCTTCCTTGCTTTCTCTATATATATTACATATAATGCTAATATTAAATTTTTTTTTTTTTGTTCATTTTTTGTCCAATTGAGCTTGTTAAAGTCTATTTCCTCATTTGATTTCTCTTTCTCTCTCTTCCTCTCTCTCAAGTTTTAGGTATATTTTTTTTGGCATACTATTTTTTTTTGTTTTTTATTGTAAACTAATTTTATTTTTTGTTTTTATTGTTAGTAAACTGTTTTTTTTAATAAACTATTCCTTTATATATATAGTCTATAGATTGAGGTTATTGTTGGGTTTTATGGTTATGTGTTGAGTTTTTTTTGTTGAATAAATATGTTGGTTTTTTTTGGGGGTATACTGTTTTTTCTTTTATTTTTTTTTAATTTTTGTTAACTACTTTTTTATTTTTATATATTATTTGTTGAGTTTTTTTTTTTTTTTGTTGAATAAAGTATCTTGTTGCTATTGAATAAAGTATGTTGTTGTTGTAAATATGTTGGATTTTATTGTTGAATAAAAATATTACTGGACTTTTTATTGTAAATATTGTTAGATTTTTTGGCTATAAATATGCTGGGTTATTGTTGTTGTAAATATGTTAGTTTTTTTGTGTTGATTTTTTATTGTAAATATGTTAGTTTTTTTGGTTGTAAATATATTATGGTTTTTTTTGTTGTAAATATTGTTGGATTATTATTGTAAACAAGTGTGTTAAACTTTTAAATAATTGGGTTTTTATTATTGAAAATTATATTTATTATATTTTATATTTATTGACTTAAATAAAATTTAATAAATAATGAATTCAATTAATACAAAATAAACAATTAATTTACTTAACATCAAATATGAAATTTTATTATAAAATATGTAAATCATTTGAATATGAAATATAACATTAACAAATTTAATATTAAAGATACTTTTTTTTTAATTTTTTAATAGATATGAGTAACTAAATTAAATTTAATATATTTTTATTTATTAAATTAAATTAATTTTGATAACGAATAAAAAGAATTAAATTAATTTAATTTAGTTAATTGATTTAATAAAATTATAGTAAATCAAATCAAATTAGATTAATAAGTAAATTAAATTATAATAACAACAATAATAATAGTAATAATAATATTACTAATAACAATATCAAATTATTTATATTAATAATAATAGAAGAAAATTTGTCAAATTAATAACCTTTTAATAGCCCTAATGATTGGACTCAATCTAATCTACTATTTATTCTTTGGGCTAATCTAATCTCTTACATATAATTAGGCTCCATCTGATATATATTACTTAGCCCTAGTTCAATTAATCCAAAACAATTAGTATTTAACTTATAGTATTAAATAATAAAATAATAATATTAAATTAGTTAAACTATAACACTAGATTATAATGATATTATAGTAATAATATTAAATAAATTATAAAATATTAATTAATATTATAATAGTTATATTAGATTGTAATATTAGTAATATAAGAAAATTAGCTAAATTAATATTAATATTATAACAAAATTAGTTAATTAATAATATTACCTTATAATATTAAATTAATTAAATTAAAACTAATACACAAAAAGCCCTAATGATTGGGCCCAATCCAATCTAATCCAATATTTTTTCCTTGGGCCAATCTAATCTCTAGCATATAATTAGGCCCAAGGCAATACATATCACTTGGGCCTAGTTCAATTAATCCAATACTATTAATGTTTAACTTATACTATTAAATAATAATAATATTAAATTACTTAAATTATAACATTAGATGATAATAATATTATAGTAATAATATTAATTAAATTATAAAATATTAATTAATATTATAACAATTATATTAGATTGTAATATTATTAATATAAGAAAATTAGTTAAATTAATATTAATATTATAACAAAATTAGTTAATTAATAATATTACCTGATAATATTAAACTAGTTAAACTAATTATAATACACAAAGTTCCAATAATTGGGCCCAATCTAATCTAATCCAATCCAATCCAATATTTATTTCTTAGGCCAATCTAATCTTTAACATATGATTAGGCCCAATTCAATATATTACTTAGGCTCAATCTAAGTAATTTAATAATAATTCAATTTAATTTAATATTTCAGTTATTTAGGTTTAATTTACTATCTATGTTATTAATTAAATAGTTAAAAAAACTAATGATAGATATTAAACTTAGATACAAATTAGAAAATAAAGAAAAAGTTAGAACTGTTTTATTTTATTCATTTGCGTAGACTAGTGAAACTTAAACCCGTTCAAAAATTATGTATGCCACTTATTTAGTCATCCTTAGGCGATGGATTTTGTTTTCGACTAAGTTCGTCATTCTTGTGATGGATACTTGGGGATTGACATATGTGATTCTTGAATTGTCTAGTTCGGACAGTTTAGGAATATAACTATCAATCTTGTCTTCAATAATTCATGCAATGTCTAATGTTAAATGGAGTTTCGATTGACGTCCTGTTGTTCTCTGGGTGCATATGCAGAGTATGACTAATGTCATTTTTGCCTTGTATAGTTAGAGATCCAAGCGGACATGCGAATGAAATTTTGTCTAACTAAGAGATAAAAGTATCAAGCAATCGAGTGCAATTCAGATTGTGCATTCTCGAATGGGATAGGACCAACCATTTTATAGTGAGAAGATGAAATTTAATACTAGGTGACTTGTATAATCCATAATCTCTTCGGTTAATTATGCATTTTTATTTTGGGACTTCATGGAAACAGTCGGCGATATGGTTAAGAGTTGAATTAATTTGTCGAATAAGATGTCTACGAAATATATAGAGAGGATTGACCAGTTCATCGCATTTACTAATGGTTTTTATAGCGAGTACATTAGCTGTTTCTATAAGAAATATGCGAATCGGTATTACTATAAATAGGAGTCTATCAAAGAGTATTTGATTCATAATGGGTTCTTAAAGCAGTATAAGTATTAGACTCTCCACGAGAAAGAGTATGCCTTTTTTTATCGGGAGAAAACAGTTGAAGTGGAGGTTGAGGGTACAGAGGAGACTGGTTGGATGATCGCGATGCTAACTAATATCGCGTGTGGGTTAATACCAAAAAACATAGGTTGTGATACTAATTTGATACTCGACAATATGCAGACAGAATTGTATCTTGGATGCGAGGATTTCAGTAAATTGTTATTCATTCGTCGAGCTACTACATTTGAAGTTGTTGAATCAGTGGTCAAATACATCTTTTGACATGCTACTGCAATTGTTACATAGAGTTCTACCACAGGAGTAAAACTTGTTGATTCGTACTATGAG
Organism: Pouteria glomerata; assembly: GCA_035590655.1. Lineage (NCBI taxonomy): Eukaryota > Viridiplantae > Streptophyta > Magnoliopsida > Ericales > Sapotaceae > Pouteria > Pouteria glomerata. Next base: position 11,667,334 of record JAVXUM010000030.1, read on the forward strand.
ACTCGCAAGCTAACTAAAAATCTAGGATTCACATATAAAACTCTAGATGTATGTTCCAACAGCTATATGTTGTTTCAGAATGAGAATGCCAATCTCAATATGTGCACCGTATGTCAAACTTATGGAAGGATATCAGGGGTGGCCAAGATCGTTAGAATGGTTCAAGTGTTTTAAATTGTAGTAAGCTTTTGATTGTAAGATAAGTGTGTTATTTCCCATTTAAGCTACGGCTAAAGAGACCTTTATGTACTCTAAGATTTTTAAACTAATGAGATAGCATACTGAGAACAACAGGGAAGACAAAAAGTTATTCCATTCAGCAAACTCCTCGGCATAGAAGGACTTTGATTGGAGACACTTTGAGTTTGTTACTAATACTCACGGTGTGTGCCTTGACTTGACTATACATGGATTTAGCAAATTTAGGGCCATGATTGTGGCAAATCACAGTATGTGGCTTATGCTATTCGTTTCGTATAATCTTTTACCCTAACTGTGTATGAAACAATTTTTCTTGATCTTATTGACACTGATTGACAGACTTAAAGGTCTCGAGAATAAGATAGACATATATGTAGGCTTTGATTGAAAAGTTTTATTAATTATAGGTTGAGGGTGTGATGATATTTGATTCTACAAGAAATGAAATGTTTAGACTTCGGGAAACATTACTGTAGACAATTAACAACTTTTTCGCATATACTACCTTGTTTAGTTGGAGCACAAAATGTGAGTTTACATTTCCTTATTGCAACTAGAGTAAAAAGTCAACCTGCTTAAAGCATGATAGAAAGTGGGCATTCATGGATCACAGATGTTTCTTACCTCCGTTGCATTGGTTCAGGAGGGACAAAGTTTTGTTTAACGGCATTGGGGAGTATAGTCTGGCACCACGAACAATGATTAGGGTTGATTTGTTGGCCTAGATAGAGCGAGAGTAAATACAAATGGCATACGATTTTTAGGATTTGTTGGCCCACTCGCTAGCATCTATTCTTAATGTAAAGAGGAATTGAAATTGTAATTGGAATAAAAAGAGTAATTTTTACGAGTTATCTTATTGGAAAGACAACCTACTAAGGTATAACTTGGATGTCATGTACATCAATAAGAATACTTACAATATATATTATGGACTATCTTTAGTGTTAAGGAGAAGTTGAAGGACAGTGCCAATGCTTGACATGATTTGTAGGAGATGGGGCTGAGAACCCCACTGTACTTGTAGAAGATGAAGTCTAACAAAGCATACATGCTACCTGCATAGTATACAAAAGCAAAAAAAAAAAAAAAAAAAATGCCTTGTTATCAATCTTGAAAAATGTCAAGACACCTGATGGATATTGTTCGAATATTTCTAAACAAGTGAACATGAAATGAAAGACTTTACAGGGTTTAAAGAGTTGTGACAATCGTGTTCTTATTCAACAGTTGTTACCTATTGTGGTAAGAAATTATCAGCCTAAGAATATAGTAGAGCTGTTGATTGAGATCAACAATTTCTTCAGATTGCTGTGTTACAAAGTTTTCTATACAGATGACTTGAAGGGTTTGCAAGAGATGATTACTTTGACACTGTGCTATCTGAAGAAAATTTTTTCACTGACCTTTTTTGATGTAGTGGTTTACTTGACCATACACTTAATCGATGAAGCTCGATTTGATGGCCTTGTCCAATTTAGGTAGAAGTATCCGATCGAGAGGTACATGAGCACATTAAAGAGGTATATGTGTAATAAATCTCGTCAGGAGGCATCTATAGCCAAGGGTTGTTAGATGGATGAGTGTACCAATTTTTGTGTTATATATCTTAAAGACAATATCCAAATAAAGTCAACCCGGTCATAACAGATAAATGAAGGTCCAGTTGGGAAGGGAATGTCATTTGATCTCAACTACATTGAGTGGATCCAAGCTCACTGATTCATGCTATTCAACACTTAGTCGATTGTGCCGCTAACTCAGTAAGTCATTCCTCTTTATAGAGAGTAAATTGTATAACACTTGTAATAATTATTATACTTATTGGTAGCACAATTTGATCTGCGTTCAAGAAGACATATAAATCAGCTCAAAAGGGGCACATCTCACGTAATAGATAGTCAAATTCAAATGTCCCATTATCAATTATTTCACTAATGGTTTAAGAATTACGTATGTATTAAATGTTTACATCAGTTTTATATGTCTTACAATATTATTTTAAATTTGTATTCAATTAATATGTGAATTGTGTAAATTTACAATTTACGAAACTGTGATACCCCTACCTTTGGTATAAATGGAAAGGTTGTGAATTTGAATCCATTGAGGTTATGGGGTGAAAATTTTTGTGTTGTGATGCTTTATTTCTTTTATTTTTCTAAGTGGTGGAAATTTTTGGTAATTTTG
>JAVXUM010000030.1:11675946-11687804 GCA_035590655.1 Pouteria glomerata
TAACTTAAAGGTAATAGGTAATAAATTAAATTGGTTAAGGTTAAAAATCTGCTACTTTATATACATATATAATGATATAATTATTTTATAAAAAGAAAACCCTAAAGAGAAGAAAAAAAAAAAACAAGAGAAAGAGGTTTAGGCGATTGCACTATAAAATTTTCTTCGTCGTGAACTTCTCCTCCGTTGTCGAATTTCTCCTCCACTACTGAATTAAAGAGGTAAGGGGTGGAACCGTTTTAAGTATCTTATATACATATATATTGAGTTGCAAACTACTTGCTTGCAAGGCGTTAAAAAAAAAAAAAAAAAAAAAAAAAAAAACGGATTACTTATATGTTATATGAATGTCTAGTTAAAATTGATGATTTGTTTACATTAAATACTTGACTTGATTTTTGTTGGAAGCATAATGGTTCAATGTATAATTATATATATGTACATACATATATATTTATGTATTATATTGAACAATTGGGAGTAAAATTATATATATATATGCACGTGTATATATATATTATATATAATCAATTGATTACAAATCTATATATGCGACGGCATTGATATTATAAAAAAAATTACTTTAAATGTTTTCACAATGCCATTCGCTGTCAAAAATTTAGTGGTTTGCTTTTCTTTATTTTATTTCATTTAATGTGTCATTAAATGTTTGTTTATGAATTATGCATGCGCCCAAATCTTATGACTTTTAAATGGGAAATTAAATGTTAAAATTATGTACCTATTTTTCTTAAAATTTTGTTGTGATTTTGTTTGAGTTGAGGGGGTACTAAAAATATTGAGTATACGTTCCTAAAGGTTAAAAGTCTCAAAACCTACGTAGGGGTGATTATCGGTTCTGGTAGACTAGTAACCTACGAATGAGCAGATGCCTAAGGGTGACATATTATATTTCTAAGGTTTCGGCCTAAGAAGCAGACACCAAATAATGGTGTATATTAGTTGGGTCTTGTTTTTACGAGACAACCAAGTAAACATCAAAGAATAATGTACATTAGTTGGGTCCTATTTCTACGGGACAACCAAACAGCAGTACCTTGAAATCAAATTGTTTTTCTTTAAAGTGTTATGTCGTGCTAAAACACAATTAATTGTAACAAAGAAAAATTGATAAATTAATTTAATTTCTTTCTTGATATTACTATTTATGCATAATTGTTTCACTTAGTAGGATGCTAAGACATGATTACAACTATATTATTATTAGGGTTCTAAGCACACGTGGTATTAGTTCTCATCCTCTCACAGCTTGTGATGCAGGTAATGAATTTGAGTCGCGTGCAGAGCCTTCTGAGCATAGGAATTAAAGTTTTATTTATTTTTTTATGTAATTACTTTAGATTTTAGAAAATTATTTTTAGTAGATTGCAATGAACCTTTGTTTATGAGGTAAAGTTTAATTAATTCTTTTTTTTTTTTTTTAATTTTTGAGGTTATTTGGGATTAGTTTTGGAACTTTATTGCATAGTTAATTTTGACTAAGACATTTATTTTAAATTTGAAGTTTAATTCTTATTTTTTTATTTTTATTGCTCCATAGTGTGTGTGTATAACTTTGATGGGTGACAGGAAAAATCGTTAAATGGTGCACTGTTTGTCCTTTTATTCATGCACTCGGGTTTTAAAATTTAGGACGTACCAACTTGGTATCAGAGCTTAAGTTTAGGATATTTATGGACAATGGGTCTTTTACTTTTTAGGTGCTATGTTTTTACATGAAATTTTATTTATTTTTGATATGTGAATTCGATTTTTTGTTGAACTTAGATTATTAAGAATGCATTAACTTTAGTAGATTTTTATCATTTTTTTAAAGAATATTGCCACATGTCGCTCCAGATGCTAGAGGTAGAGGTAGAGATAATGACAGAGGTAGAGGCCAATGCCGTGGTCATGGCATGGGCTGAGGCCAAGGGATTCAGGCTAGGCAGGGCTATGAAACTCTAGTTAATGATGTTCCTACTACTGCAGGAGCATCACAGGAGCAAGGGTCTAATACTGGAGTTAGAATAGAGGTTCTATTAGGGGCACCTCATATGGAAGATGTGCAATCTGAAGTACCAAATGTGCCATAGCCGGGAATGGTAGACACTCGGATGTGGATGCAACAAGTGACCATAATGTTTGCCAAGGGAATGCAAGCAAGTCAGCCTATAGTCCCATATGAGAAATTTGGGAGGATGAAGCCTCCCACTTACTCTAGTGCAACTAATACTGAACAAATTAAGAAATTTTCACATAAGAATGAAAAGATATTCGAAGTAATGCAATTAAATGAAGACAAGATAAGAATTCTAGTTGCTGCTTTTCAGTTAGATGGATCTGCAGTGGAGTACTGTGAATGAGTCTCATGGGGCATCTACGCTCACTTAGGATGATTTTAAGGAGTGTTTTAGAGATTTCTTCTTTCCACAGTCTTTGAGAAATGCCAAGCTTGATGAGTTTTTGAATTTAACTCAAGGGCTGATGTTTATACTAGATTATGGATGTAAGTTTATGTCATTAACCAAATATACTAAGGAGTTAGTGTCCACTAAACGCACTAAGTGTAGATAATTTAAGAAATGACTGAAACCTATTGTCAGGGATCGGATAATACCATTAGGACTTAATGAATAAAAAGTTCTGATTGATCGAGCAATGCCAACGGAGAAGAATTTAGCAGATACCATGGCACAAAATGATGCTAAACATAGTAAGAGTCAACAACAGTAGAACAGACCCATGAAAAGATAGAGAAAAAATTTGTATGGAGCATAGACTCAGCAATTTCAGTAGGGGAGTATAGCCCCAAGTTAGTTAATAGCAACAAGGGTTTCTGCATAGAGTTCTATTATTTGTTATAACTACAGGCAACCTGGGCATCGCCAATTTAATTGTCCTTACAAATGTGTGTTAGGTGGATCTAAAAATAGGACTGAGGTAAAGGTTTGCAATTCTTGTGGCCAACTAGGTCACATGTAGAGGCGTTACCTGCAGAGGTAAGGTAACGGTATTGTTATGAGACCTACGTAACCAGTTTAGTCAGTATAAAGTAACAAGCCAATAGGGTCAAAATCAATGCAGACTCAATTTTAGTAAGGTACTCAAGGTGGGGCACAACAGTATTAGATGGGTGTTTCAGGTGGTGTTCAGTAGTAGGGAGCTCAGAGTGAATCCCAACAAGGCCAAAAAAAGGGTAGGCCACTAACAGCGCCAGCTTAAGGGTGAGTTTTCACTGTGGTCTAGAATGATGGACGCGTAGAGTCTATAGTGACTAGAGATACCTTTTTTATTTATGTTAGTAAATCCATAATCTTTGTAGACAATAGAGCATCTCACTCATTTATTGCTACATTATTTATGTCTCTATTAAATTCATCTATGGATGAGTTAGTTCCATTATAACAAGTTGAAACACAGATAGGGGGTCCGTCTATGTTAAACCAAGTTTGTAAGGGTTGTGAGATCACTATCAGAGATGAGGTTTCACGACGAGAGCATTTATTAGTTTTTGATTTAATTACGCTAGACATGGGAAGTTTTAATGTGATTCTTAGCATGAACTAGTTATTAGTCTATCAAGCGATAATGGATTATTCTAAAGGCCGAGTGACTTTATTTACTCTTGAGGGAAATCAGATATGATTTTCTGGTAATCGTTGTAGTCCTCAATTCTTACCTCCCCTTAATAGGCAAGGACCAGTGGACTTATGTAGTTTATTTACTTGTATGGCTTTAGAGGATAAGAATGGTGATAAAGTTCAGTTACCACGGGTCATTTGTGAATTTCCAGAAGTATTTTTAGAAGATATCTCTGGATTACCTCTTGAACAAAAGGTTAAATTTGAGATTGATTTGATTCCTGGCATAAAACCTATTTCTATAGCCCTGTACAGATTGGCACCCGCAGAGTTAGAAAAGTTAAAATCCCAGATAGAGGAGTTGAGCTCGAAGTGATTTATCCATCTTAGCATTTAGCCTTGGGGTGCACATGTACTCTTTGCTGCTTAAAAAGATGGGACTCTCAGAATGTGTATAGATTATCAAAGGCTAAACCGGGTCACGATCAAGAATCGGCATCCTTTACCGAGAATGGATGATCTATTTGATCAACTAAAGCGTTTAGTCATCTTCTCAAAGATTGATTTAAGATCTAGTTACCACTAATTGAGGATGAAATAAGAGGATATTCCTAAGACAACATTTAGGACTCGGTATGGCTACTACGAGTTCTTGGTAATGCCGTTTGGACTGACCAATGTTCCTATGGTATTCATGGATTTGATGAACCTGGTGTTCAACAGATACTTAGACAAGTTTTTAGTGGTGTTTATTGATGATATCTTGGTATATTCCCAATCAGATAAGGAACATCAAGAGCATCTAAGAGTTATACTTTAGTCCTTGAAAGACCACCAACTCTATGCTAAATTGAGTAAGTGTGAGTTCTAGATTAAGGAGGTAAAATTCCTCAAGTATATTATTTCTAAGGAAAGAGTTACAGTTGATCCATCTAAGATTGAGGCTGTCATGAGTTGGTCGAGACCAAGGATAGTTTTTAAGATTAAGAGTTTCTGGGTTTAGCAGGGTATTGCCAATGATTTCTCTGTGATTTCTCGAGGTAAGCTGGGCCGATGACCAGGTTGACTCAGAAAGAGGTTAAGTTCATTTGGGATGAGAAGTGTGAGAAATCTTTTCAGGAACTAGAGAAAAGGGTAACTACTGCACTATAAAGGGTATTGGGTCACTCAATTTATTGTGACGCATCTAGGGGAGGTATAGGTTGTGTACTAATACAAGGTGATAAGTAGTGGCTTATGGGTCTAAACAGTTAAAGACTCATGAGTATAACTACCCAGTACATAATTTGGAGTTAGCAATAGTTATCTATACTTTGAAAAGTTAGAGATACTATTTATATGGCAAGAAATTTGAAATGTTTTCCAATCATAAGAGCCTAAAATATATTTTCACGCAGAAAGACCTAAATTTGAGGCAGATGAGATAGATAGAGTATATGAAGGATTATGGTTTTGAGCTTCAATATCACCCTGGTAGGGCAAATATGATTGCTGACACACTTAACAGGAAGACTCGTGGTTCTTTAGATGGTCTTACCGTGTATGGGTGGGAGATGATTAGAAGTCTTGGTGAGTTTGATTTAGAGTTTTAGGAATATGAGATTCATGCTATGCTATGTGCTTTAGCTACTCAGCCAATTCTATTGAGTCATGTGATGAAGCTCAGGGAACTGACATTGAATCTGAGGCTATTCGGTCCAAGTTGTTATGTTCTAATGAGATGCCAAGTTGGGTGTGCAATACCTTGAACTTTCTAAGTAAATGTACTTGGAGCATTTGATGTGTTTTGAACCTAACTTGAAATCTAAGTTAAAAAATATCCCTAAAACTTGAATTTAGCTCAAAGAAGGTGATACTTAAGCATTCTTAAACTTTAAATTAAATTTAGATAACAATGATTCAAATTTAGAGGCTTGGAAACCCTAATTGGCTAAGTTGAATCTAGTGAGTTGTTAAGTGAATTTTAATGATTTTAAACTTAAAAATGCTAGGGGTTTGACCCAAATTCAAGGGGATTAAAGTATTCTAGAGGTTTAGAATGATAATTAGAATTTAAAGAATGGATTGGAGGAGAAATGGATGGGTATTTGGCCAAGTAGAAGAAATGGCACAAATTTTTGACTTTTTAACCCTAATTTTGACCTAGGGACCTAAAAGTAATTAAGTAAATTGTCGAGAGGCAAATTGGTCATTTGGAAAGGGGTGTTGACAAGTCAAAGGAGGTGGAAAATGCTAAAGTCGGTTGGGGGAAAGCTTGGGTGGCCGAACCATCTAGAAGACCCTAGGAAGGTCTAGGTTAGTCTAAGTCCATTCAATTATCACATGTTGATTAGTTGTTAGCTTAGGTGTTAAACTCAATTAATTAAGTGGGTCCCACCCAAGCTTAGGTGTGTAATTAAATTATTAAATAAGGTAGCATGTGTGGGAAGATGATTGGCTAAGGGAGTGAAAGAGAAGAGGGAAGGAACCAAATAAATTAAGAAGACCACTAAGGTTCTTAAAGAACCATTCGGCCAAACACCTTAAGGAGAAGAAAACCAAAGAGAAAAAGAAGAAGAAAAAGAAAAATAAAAAGAAAAGGAAGAAGAAAAAAAGGAGGAAGAAAGGAAAAGGAAGAAAATAAAAAGGAAAAGAAGAAAATCAAGTTTAGGGAACCTAAAGAAGACAAAGGTATGCCTTCCTAACTCTAACTTAAATTAGTATTGAAGATTAAGGCTAATTGAGCTAAAATTTGGAAGAAATGTTAAACATAAAGTAATTATAGGGTTCATGTATGTTTAAGGTTGTCTTGGTAAAGAAATTCTAAAAAAAGAGCAAGGATTGGAGAAAGGGTTCTAGAAAACTCTAAATTGGAGCTAGGAAATCAAGATTTCTCCTCCTTCTACTTCCCCTCATTTTCAGCCAGCTCTTGAGGTAGGAATGCTCTACTTTACTTCATATATGTATGTATGTATATTTGGAGTGTTGTATATATGGTTGAGTTTATGAAATTTAGGAGAAATTGTGAAGGAAATGTAAACTAGTCATATTAGTGGAGTGTTCATTTAAATTGGCCAAAAACCTAAGCTAATGGAAGGCTATATATTTCAGGTTTTAGGGACTGAAAAATAGGGGTTTTAGGGTTTAAAAACCCTAGGGTTTGCATAAAATTGATCCCCTAAAGTGTATGCAAGAAATTGTACAAGTTTGTAGGTTTTTGGTACCCAAAAACCCTAAAAATGTCACAATTTCGTGAAAAACTTTAGGGCCGAAAATCTTAGGTTTTAGGGGCTAAAAATCAGTCCCTAGAAAGCTTAAATTCTCTAGATTCCACTGAAATTCAATTCTTACAAGTTTGGTTAAGTTTTGACGTAAAAACATACTAATTTGGAGACTTAAAAATCAAGAAATAGAAGAAAAAGCATAACCGGCTAAGGGCTGTAATTTCAGAGTTTGAACAGTATTTTAGGCTTGAAATTTTGATTAGACTCATGTATTAAAAGTGTAGGAAAAACCCTTAATTGGTATGGTAAAAATTAGCTAAGTTTCGGGTACCTAAGCATGACAATTTTGGCATGAAATTGGAACTAAACCTAGGTTTAATTATACTTGTTTCAAATCTGAATTTTTATGTTATTGATACAATAATGAAGTTGAAATGCTGATAAATGCATTGGTAGCATGTTTATTGGTTTAGTATGGTTATGGAGTGAATTTGAAAGTTATGCGTGTGTTGAATGGAAATTCTTTACCTAATTGGCAAATGAACATATTATGCTCTCATGATATGGAGTTAAATGTAGATTTAAAGAAAAGAAATAAAATTATTGGTTGTTTGTTTGTCCGGGGTTAGATACGGTAAAATACGAAGGGTCTTGAGATACCCTCAAATTGAAAGCTCCGGAACCTGCGTAGGGTTTAGTTTTCATGCCAGTGGGTTAATAGCCCACAATATGTTTAGCATACATTAGGCGTATCATCGCCTTGAACCATGTCCTAAAGTACGTTTAGCCTATGTACTTTTATACATTTGTGGCATATCGTCGCCCCTGGACCATAACCCTAAAGCACGTTTAGTTTATGTGCCCATTCCCCGATGATTATGTGTGAAGTGATTATGAAATCGAAATAATAATTATTTGAAATTTGAAAATAAATTTTTACATATTATGCTTGGAGAATAATTATAGAATTGTTGGATATATAATTTGAATATTTCTGGTAGCCTGTATATTTCTTCCATATATTACTTTATGTTTCTTACATCTATCGCTTTAAATTTGTATATATTATATGCTGTACATGTGCATTTCATGCATGTATTATATATATATTGTTGTGAAGTAGCGTGAGTACACGCCGTCCATGCTCACATCCCTATAGACGTCAATGCAGGACCCACACAGGAAGCCTAGGGTGACCACATGCAAGCTGGAAGAAACATAATATTTTGAGCCAGTCTGTACTTTATGTTATGTATTTTAGAAACTTATGTTGTGTAAATATGATAATTTAGAATGTAAAAATTTAATGTATTATAATATACTGTTATAATTAATTTCGCCCTTAGAATATTTGTGATTGGAATCATGTTCTAGTAGAATTATTATCTTGATTGGCTAGGTTTACAGAGTATAGTTGTGGGTCCCATTGCGTGACCGTTGTGTATGCTCTGATGCTATGACCAATTATTTATAATTTGCATATTTATCACTAATTCCTCGGATCTGAGGTGTGACAAAGACAAAATAGCTTACATCATAAGCCACTTGTAGAACCATCTCTCAACATATTTTGAGATATGCGCCAACGAAGGTGCTGATTACCTCTTACCAATTTTGCCAATTAATTGGAGAATTACCCTTGGGATCTACAATATAGGTAGCAGCACTTAAATAGAGAAAAAGATATGATTGTATATGGCTCATACACATCCATTTTTCATAAGGTTTCATATTTTCATAAATACCATCTTTACATATTACTTAGGACAACAATACTCTTAAGCTACTAACAGTCACACACCGTATCGGTGTACTTAGTTAGGAATTTTTTGAACCTAGATTAGATTTCCCGATGATACTAATTTACTGAGCTGTCAGGGATTAATTTTCTCAACGATCTCAACTGGCCGAAATTTTCTTGCTGCAAACTTGTTGTAATCACCAATAGAAAAGCAATCGTTGGCAAGAATTGCTAGACGTGATCATCCACTTCAAACTCCACCAAATGTTTCTTGTGATCAACCTCTAGTGTTTGTTTAGTAGATTGATGTTTCTATTGAATGTTTTGAATAGAATCTTTAATTTTCCCACGAGTTCTCTTGAGGTCTACAAAAGCAGCTAAGTCAACCAGGGAATAAAGAATAAGGCAATACACAATCTCAAATGGAGAAAAAACAGTACTCTAGTTCGCTGTATTGTTAAAAACAAAAAATCAGCCTAGCAGAGAGCGATCCCAACTTTTATTGTGGCTCTCTATTAAGATCTGCAACAAAGTAACTAGTGACCAATTGACTACCATAATCTGTCCATCAGTCTAGGGAGAGCAACTTGTACTGAAATTTATTTGGGCATTATTTAATTTCCATAAACAGTGCCAGAAGTGCCCTATGAAAAGCGTATCTCAGTCAGAGACAATAAAGTGGAGTACAATGTTCTGTTAGCTGAGTACGTTAATGTTGGGGAAATAGGTTTAGCACAAGAGTTGTTTGATAAAATGCCTGAGAGAGACTTTGTTTCTTGGAATACAATAATTCACGCATATTCTTCAATTGGTGAATTAGGGAAAATGAATTTATCTTAAAAAACTTGTGAAACCATGACAGACTCTTGGACTTCAGTGACTCTGGCCAACCCCAAGTACAAGCAATCTAATGAGGCCTTGAGGCTCTTTCATGAGAAGCAGTTAGGAAACGTGGTGCCTGATAAGATCACCTTGGTTAGTGTGTTGTTAGCATGTGAAAATGTGGGATCTTTAGGAATGGGCAAGATGGTTCATAGGTACATATATATAGAAATAGAGTCGAAATAGATATCAAGATAGGGACTGTTCTTATGGATATGCATGCAAAGTGCAGAGACATTGATAATTCAATGAGAGTTTTCAGTCGGTCGAACAAAAAAGATGTGTTTGCTCGGAGTGCCATGATCATGGGACTTGCAAACCATGGACCTGGTGAGTTAGCTCTCGATCATTTCTCCAAGATGATATCTTGACAAATCAAACCCAATGACATTACCCTTGCTAGGGTCTTGATTACATGCAGCTGCGTTGGTTTGGTTGACAATGGTTGGACATACTTCAGCTCCATGAGTTATGTTTATGGCATTAGTCCCAAACTTGAACATTATGGATGCATGGTTGACATAATGGCCCGAGCAGGGAAACTTCAAGAGGCTAAAGAACTTACTAAAAATATGCCATTTACACCGGATGCAATTGTCTGGAGAACTCTACTTGGAGTTGGTAGAATTCACAAGAATGCTCAATTAGCGAACAAGGCTACAATGAATCTTCTTGAACTAGAACCTCAAATGGATAGGACTTATGCACTCTTGTCAAACATATATTCCCAGGCCTAGAAATGGGGCAAAATTGTGAATGCTAGGGTGGTGATGGAAACATAAATGTTCCAAAGAACCCAAGAAGCAGCTCAATCGAGGTTGATAACGGAGTTCATGAATTTGTTTTTGGTGATACAAAACAACACCGGTGGGAGAAAATTTACCAAATCTTAGATGATGGGTAGGTCTAAACATGCAGGATACCAACCACTAATAGCTTCAACGTTACAGAACTTTGATGAACACGGGAGAGTGCAAGCATATCAATTATCATAGTGGGAAGTTAGCAATTGCTCATGGGCTTCTCATAGCAGCTCCGGGATCCCCTACTGGGATTGTTAAGAACCTCTTGAGTACCTGATGTTTGTCAAGCTTGTGTTAAGGATCTATTGTTGTAAGATAATTGTTAGGGATCGGAATCATATTAGTCACTTTATTGATGAGTAATGTTCTTGTAAAAATTATTGGTGATTAAATCTACTGGGCATTACTTAATTGCTTCACGATTGCGGTAATCTGGTTTTGGGTCTTGATTATTTCCAACTCAATTGCCGTTATGGAATGTGCACGATTTGCAGTAGTGCAAGCAATAGCTAACCTGCTTGTTTAGGTTTCTATGGAGACTAGACAGTTCAAAGACCACAAATGGAGGGCAATGAGGATATAAAGTAGTACCACCAATTGTTTACTGGAAAAATGCTTCACAATATTTGAGCTTCATTCTCTAAATGAATTGATCAGGCATATAAAAATTATAGGCTATGCATCCCAGTAGATCCTTAAGCAAGGCCTCTTCTGTTGCAATTGTACTGATTGAGAATGCACCGTTTTAGCATGGATGATTGCGCGAATTTGCAAGTGACTAAATTTGTTAGTGTTTTTCACCAGTCTATTTAGTAATATTTATGCTTTTTCTTTTAAGTTTTACCTGCTTTTGTTTTTAATTTTTTATTTTTAGTTGTCATTTTTCTATGAAATAAAATTAGAAAGCATATTTGGTGATGTAATTTGGTTTACAATAATTAATGTTATTTTAATAAAACATTTAATTTTATAAAATTAATCAATTTAATAAAATATGTTTCCATTAATCAATGTAATAAGATACATTTAAAATAATTAATTTAATGTTATAAAATATTTATGTTTGGTAATAATTAATTTTAATAAACTATATTAATAAATTACATAATTTAACAATAAACTATGGTTTTATTTACTCAAATTAATTTAATTTAACAAAATATTTTAAATATAACGCAAAATCACTTAGAAGATGTTCTAGCTTTTGGTAGCCAGATCGCTTATATTTTAAAAATTGGCATTTATATTCCTGATGTTTGAATTTTCGGCAATTAAGAAATTTTGATGATTTGACCGATTTAATCATATGAAAAGTCAAAAATCACTATTAAAAAAGGCAAAATTAGTAACCACCAAAAAGGCAAAGAAACGGTCGCTATACACTATTATGACTGCGTGGCACCCGCCACATGGCCTATGCAAATGCGTCGCCAAATTAAATCAAATCAAGCCTTTTTTTCCACTAAGTAGGGTCAGTTATATGGATTTGACGACGCTAATCAAATTTATTGAGAGCCATATCCTCTATTAAATCCATGTAGGTAAGGTCATGTTTAATAATTCATTTCCAACAGCTTTTAGGTCTTCCTCTCTCTCTCCTACTCCTGACAATCTCCATACTTTCACACCTTTTAACCGGTGCCTC
>JAVXUM010000030.1:11716078-11731027 GCA_035590655.1 Pouteria glomerata
CCCCCCCCCCCCCCCCCCCCCCCCCCCCCCCCCCCCCCCCGGGTACAAACTGGGCCGTGTCACAGGCATCAAATGTCGGTCTCAACGCGACTGGTATTGCTAGAGTAGGTTTCGGCCAAATTGGGAGTGGCCAAATTGGACATCGGGCTAATATAAGAATTTGCCTGGGATGCAACTGTTTGGAATTGCAAGTCCGTTTCGGATGCTTGTCAACTTTGGCCAGTCTAGTTATGTTCCAACAATTCCTGATCCTTTGGCTGGGAGGTAAACACAAAGGACTCAAAGTTTACAGTAGATGTTGGGAATCGGCCAACAACCGATCGTGCAATTAGAAATTTTACCACCCCCCAAATGTTGGCATGCAGCATCAAAACCTCCAATTGATCAACATCAAGCACTACTAATATGGAGGCCTCCAAATCCATTATTTCAACAGGCAAGGGATAATGTTATCCCACGGAGGCTGGTAGTGCAACCGGCCAATTATCAACCTGTTCAAAACCAAAGACATGAACCAGGGCCCATGGGTTGGCCTAATATTCCTGTAAATCGAGATCATCTGGCTGATATTATACAAGAACCATTTGGCCCAGCCTTTAGGAAGCTCAATAGGCCTACTTATTAGAAACCTTATCCAGAATGGACTGACCATGTAAATTCTCCTAGGGGACGTAAAAGTCTCAAGCTTTTCTTTGTTCTCAGGGGAACATTAACAATCTATAGTTGAACATGTTGGCTGTTTTCTTGTTCAATGTGAAGTAACAGGAAACTTTGATGTTTTCAAATTGAGGTTGTTTGCTAATTCACTTGCCACCACAGCTTTTATATGGTACATAAATTTGCCACCAAATTCGATGAATAAATGGCCACAATTAGAGGATATTTTCCATAACCATTAAATTTGCCACCAAATTCAATGAATAAATGGCCACAATTAGAGGATATTTTCCATAACCAATTTTATCAAATTGAACTAAAGATAACAAAGGCCGATTTGGCCAAAATGTCTCAAATAACAAGAGCCTGTTGATATGTACATTACTACATTTAAGAGAGCTAGATATAAAAATACAATGTATCACTCCTAGACCATAATGATGAATCATACATAGAGAAGAATCATGGTTTGCGCCAAAAAAATAAATCGCCAAATAATATTCTTTCACAGTTTTGAAATAAATTTATGCAGGCGTAAGACTTAAAAAATTGAGAGTGATCAGACGGTGTGGGTTACAGCGGAGACAGTAAATGAGTGGGGTTTATTATATTATAGTCTCCTAAAATCTACAATATGCTACTCCTAAAAATAACTAAATTGCATTAAAAGTAAAGAAATTAAAATTGACATGAAAATAAAATTAATTACATAAATTGAAAGGAACAAGAAAATAAATAAAGTAAAATCAACATGGTGGTGGAAAGAGAAGAAATTTGAAATTGCTAAAGTCATGCTGGTGATTGTGGAACCTCTTACTTTTTTGGTCTTCATTTACATTTATAGTGGTAATAAACTCCCCTACTACATTACAACTATCCATGATTGTTCTATGTAAATTAAGCAAATCAGCCTCATCATTAATATTCTCCTAGGACAATTGTTGGATAGGAACAATCATCTACATGGAATTTGTCAGATGCACAGCGAGAATGGCAGGTGAATAGAGCTTCTGGATGTAAGAATGCAAGTGTGTAGCTATGGACAATATACTGAATCATTGTTTTGAAATGAAAAATTAAGGATACAGATCATGACCTCATTAAATTCCAAACAATAAATCTCGGCACTTCCATTCACGATCCAAAAGTTTAGCTATTAACATAGTATAGCATAAAAATTACTCTTGTATGTACCACTTGGTGTAATCATGAGCATAATTGTAGTAATTCTCTTGTATATATAACTGTACAAGAAATGGGAATAATACGGGCACATTCTTTATGGTGTCTGAGCATTCTCTATCTCCATTGTTACTCAGCCTCCCGAAACTTCGACCTCCACAACTGCACAAATTGCAGCCCACACATGTTGGTATAGGCAAGTCAAGTTACTGCTTAATGCCATCTTTGCTTCTCTCTCTCTCTCTCTCTCTCTCTCTGAAGTATTCCATTTATCTCCAGCAATAAGACAACCAGAGATGCATGGAGTAAACTCCACTGGCTCGCTCTATGCCAACACATCGTGCAGTAGAGTTATGCAAAGTCAAGGAGGACCTCACCCTTATGGAGCGGGGATCACACTGGGTGTTGGAATTTCTTCAAGCTATCAAACAGATTGGTAATGAATTGGCCTTAATGTCAAGCCACTAACTAATGATGATATAACTCTCTATGCTATACAGGGTCTTACTGCAGATTATAAGGAAATTGCTGCTCCTATCCGAGCAAGGGAGACATCATTTAATGTTTTGAAGAACTTTATGACCTTTTTCGTTGGTCATGCCTCATGAGAGCTATCTTGAGAGGCTGGAGAATACTACTCAAAATCTAGTTGCTACAGCTAACAATTCTCAGCACAGGAATACCAAAGGCAACCAATTTAGCAAGAGGTCACACAGCAGCAACAAGGGTCAACAAACAAAGCCTAAGCCTTAAGCCTTATCAAGGCAACAAGACGAGTACAATTGTTTGTCAGTTTTGTTACAAACCTGGTCACATTGCCAGAATTGCCATAAATTTCTCAACTCGAGGCATCAGCAAATTGTGCTTCCTCCAATTCGAACAAGGAAATATCTTGGTTGATGGATACGGGTGCCTCTCATAACATTGCCTCAGATTTTTCTAATCTCAACATCAATGGTGAATATGGCGGTACCTATGAAGTCATCATTGGCAATGATTCTGGTTTGAGAGTCACACACATAGGTTCCCCGGAGTTACCAATTAAAATGCTCTCACTTTTCAGTTATCCAACACCTTATCTATTAAAAAGAATTTAATCTATGTGCATCACTTCACCAAAGAACATAATGTTCTTCAATTTCACCCAAGTTTTTTCTTGTGAAGGATCAGAGAACGTGGGAGATTTTACCAAGTAAATGTAAGGATGGGGTCTATGCATTGTTGGAGTCATCCAGGACTGACTCACCAAATGTGACTGCCTCTCTTGGAGGACGCACTTTGTTTGAAGGATGGCATTGGAGACTTAGGCATCCCTCCCTCACCATCACCTCTGAATTAATCAACCAATGCTCTTTCCAACTAGCTAAACTACTTCCAAAGTACCCCATACTTGTATATATAGAAAGTAGTTTCTTATGAATAAGAAAGTAGCTCGCGACAACATCGTCTGTCATCACCACGAACTTAGGCTCTGTTTGAAAAGCTGGTAGCTACTCAGTTACCAGCTACTCAGTTTGTTTCTTTTTTTTATCTTTTTCGAACATGACTAAACTTACCATTTTATATTTTAAATTTTTTTTAAACTATAAAGGACATGTATGATAAAGCTGGGACATTAATACAGACAGTTGGCGGGGAGACTAAGGAGTTCCCTACTACGATTAGTCTACACCAAGACTCTACGTTAAGTCCATACTTGCTTACCCTAGTTATAAATGAGATTACTAGACATATTCAGAATGAGATGCCATGGTGTATGTTATTTGCAGATGACATTATTTTAATAGATGGGACGAGAGAAGAAGTAAATGCCAACCTAGAATTGTAGCGAGAAACATTAGAAACAAAAGGGTTGAGGCTAAGTCGTTGCAAGACGGAATATATGGAACGTAAATTTAGTCAAAATAGGACTGCTAGTAGTATACAAGTAAGTTTGGACACTCAAAAGATTATTAAAAAAAAAAACTTTAGATACCTTAGATCTATGGTCCAACAAGATGGAGGGATTGAGACGGATGTAAGTTATAGGATTCAGGTTGGGTGGACCAAATGGTGAAGTGCTTCAGGTGGCTTGAGTGATCAAAAGTTCCCCTCAGAGTTATAAGGTGACAGCAAGACCAACGTTATTATATGGATCAAAGTGCTAGGCAGTGAAGCATAATCATGTTCAAAATATAGCAGTTGCAGAGATGAGAATGTTAAGATGGATGTGCAGGATAACAATGAGAGATAGAGTTAGGAACGAGGAGATTATGGACAAAGTAGGAATAGCACCCATTGAAGATAAAATCGACTAAGATAGTTCGGTCATATTAGAAAGACGTCCAACGAAGGAACCGATTAAAAATTATGAAAATATAGAGATTACCAGAAGAAAGAGAGGAAGACCCAAGAGCTGTTGAAAATGAATTATTAAACATGACCTTACGTACATATATTTAACGGAGAACATGGCCCTTAATAGATTTGATTAGCGTCGTCAAATTCATATAGGCAACCCCCACCTAGTGGGAAAAGACTTGATTTGGTGTGGTTTGATTATGAAGGGCAAAACTATCAAATTAACAAAAAGTTAAAAAGCGAGCTACTAAAAAGTTAACTTTTTTCTCTTTCCAAACACAAAAAAGCTAACTTTTTTAGCTACCAAACCAAGCCTTAAACCTAAGCAAGCAGTGCCTCCATGTCCATAAGCAATGCATTATTGATGCCATCTCCTTCTCTTGCACCGTTTAGTGCTATTCAATGTCATTCAATTTGCGGCTCTCATATGTGATGGGGTGACCATCCTACATTAGCACCCCTCTGATGGTGAAGTCACTACCATTAATGTGTACCTCAAACAGCTAGGCATGGTCGGGTAATTTAAGAACGAGCTCCTCCAGAACTGCCCTCTCAAGTGCTTAGAAAGCTTCCTCGCACCTACTAGTCCACTCCTGTGCCCGATTCTTCTTGAGCAGGTCTATGAGATGTGATGCAATGGCTGAGTAGCCTCGAATAAATCACCAATGATAATTAACTAGGCCAAGCATAGAACACAGTTCGGTCATCTTCTTT
Source organism: Pouteria glomerata (assembly GCA_035590655.1). Lineage (NCBI taxonomy): Eukaryota > Viridiplantae > Streptophyta > Magnoliopsida > Ericales > Sapotaceae > Pouteria > Pouteria glomerata. The sequence continues at coordinate 11,720,972 of JAVXUM010000030.1, forward strand.
AGCGGCTCCCATCCTTGAATGGCCTGAACCTTGTCTTCATCCATAGCAATCCTCCTGCCACCAACCTTGTGCCCTAGAAAGATCATCTCTGAGTAGGCAAAGGCACACTTTTCCTTCTTAACATAGAGTTGATGCTCCTGCAAGACTTGAAGGACCCATCATGCTTCTGCTGGAACAACGCAAGTGCACCGCAGGGACTCTTTGAAGGCTTAACGAATCCTGCATCCAAAAGCTCCCTCAATTGCCTTCCAAGCTCCTCCAACTCGGGTGAGGCCACACAATAGTGTGCCATGATTGGGGGTTTGGCACCTGACTCCAACTCAATCTTATGGTCCACCTCCCACCAAGTTAGAAGCCTTTTGGGTAGGTCGGCTAGCATCACATCCTTGTTATCCTTGAGCATCCACTGCACTTCTTTGGGCAAGTCCACTCCCATGGATGTACCCTCTTCATCATTAAGCTTCAAGGCCACTAAGTAGGTTGGCTCCACCTTTAACCCTTTGGCAAGCTACATCGTGGACAAAGTCTTGGCCTTAATAGCCGTCACTCGAGCAAGTGGCACCATGCAAGCACTACCTTTGCCCATGATGCAAATGGTCTCCACGAAGGGGGTTGGAGAAAGCCTGTACCCCATCCAAGAAAATCTCCGATGTGCAGACTAATGTCGCAAGCAACGCCATAGATGGGTTTATCCTCTAAGTGACCGCTTTAAGCTAGCCCCTTTCATCCTTGTACTGGAGCCCCAATCTCTTAGCTTCATTCACCTCAATGAAGTTGTGAGATGCCCTAGTATCAATCGATGCCCCAACATCAACCAACGCCTTAGTGTCAAGCTCATTCACCTTGATAGTCATGTTCCTTCTACCTGGACTTAGGCAGGTCACCTCTACCTTGATGGCATTAAGAAGCTACACCAAAGCCATCTTTTTACTCTTGATGTGGCTGCTCGTCCTCCTGAATAAGGGTTGAAAGTTTGCACCTCTTAGAGAAATCTCATGCTAAGTGTGGACCATCACAAAGGAAGCACCCAAACTTGGCTTTGTCACCACCCTTCTTGTCACGACTTGGTTCTCCCTTGTTGTGCGTGGATAGTTTGTTGCCTCCATCCTTAGCTTAGCCCGAGGTCTCTCCCCCACCTTTGCCTTTATTGAACTTTTGACCCTTAAGTTTGGAAGACTCACTCTTCTTGAACGCAATAAGGGACACGACTATAGATATGGCATTCGCAAATCTTAGGGTCCCCCCTACTGCACCTCAATCTCGGCCTACAGTTTTAGGCCATCAATAAAAGTGAAGATAGCTTGCTTGTCTGACATGTTTGAGAGCTCTAGCATAAGCTCCAAGAACTCCTTGACGTACTCCCAAATAGTACCCTTATCGGAAAGCCGACATAGCTTAGCACGAGCCCCATTCTCAAAATTGTCGAGATAAAATTGCCTCTTGATCTCTTGCTTGATATCGTCCCAAGAATCCACGATACATGTGTCTTTCTCCATGTCAGCATGCCTTCCCTACCACCAAAGCATCACAACATCCGCCAAATATTGAAGGGCAGTCTTGATATTTTTGGTCTTATCCGCTAGACATAGCATCAAAGTATTGCTCCAAGCGCTAAAAGAAATTATTAAGCTCCTTAGCGTTAACCTTAGGAGCAAAAATAGTAGTAAGCATACCTTACCATGCACAAGGGCAATTCTTCCTTCATCTCTTTCATTTCTTCCTTTCTAACGACAAGATCGGCATGAACCATGTCGTACTTGAAGTTAATATACTTCCTTAATTCATCGACGAAAGTGTTTAGGGCAACTTGCATCTCCCCTCAAAGCTCGGCATCCCCACCTTCTAGCCCCTCGATGCTTTGGCTCAACTCCTCGAACTTGTCTCGACTGTCTGCCGTGACAAGTTCCACCTTTGTAAGCCTAGCTTCAAACATGACCATCACGTCCTTACTTAGCGCCTTGTCATACCCCCCATGTCAAAGCTTATGTTAAGTCACTACTTGTCCCAAAAACTTAAGCTACTAAGAAACGGTCCCAATAATATATATCAAACTATTTCAACACTCCCCTCACGTGCAACTCCAATTTACACGTGAAGTAAAGACAAACAAACCAAATTAAACAAAGTGCACCAACACAATTAAATAGAGTGCAAAACAATAAATGGAGAATAATAAAATTTGAACCTAGGACCTCTTCGAACCAGAGCTTTAATACCATGTTAAGTTATCAATTGTCCAAAATATTAAACTACTAGAAAATAGGTCTAACAATGTGTATCAAGCAATTTAAACAACCTACTTGGTGGCCCGCAAATGCTTGCATGTCACACCAAGGCAGTATTGCTTTGGAATTTTCTAGAAGGCTATAGACCATGCTAGGCTAATCTTGTATATTCTAGAACTCTGTTGTGTATTCTCGGCAATTCTTGTAAATATGCTAGACACTTGCAAAGAATTCTAGAATAGGTAGGAAGCTTCCTTTGAAAACTTGCCATGTAAATATCTGAGATATATTGGTGGAGGATTCTAGAGCATCAATCTCCACCATTAGATCAATTACATCACCACCATACATTGAAAAGATGGATCATTTGTGTCAATCTAAGTTTGAGTGAAGCAAAGTATTTTCCAAGTTCTCTTATGTGCTCTTCTGGTCGCTCACTTGTGAGCTTAGCTTTCTTGTGAGCTTTGTGATTGTTCTTGACTTCTTAGCAAAAGCTAGGCTAACTTAGTACTTCAACAAGGAGTCGAGTGTCTAAGTGTCCCACAGGTCAAGGTATGAAAATTCTAAGCCCTTGACAACGAGGCCCCAATTCTTGCACACTACTCAACATTGACTAGTGTAAACACCACTAGACGATATGGTCATGTGTATGGACGTCGGGCCAAAGAGGCCCAACCATTATAGATTTAGTTTAGTTAGTTTGATTTTGTTTTATTTATTTTGGACCCATTTGTTATGAGCTTTTCTAGTGTTTGGTTATTTTATTAGAGTTGGGTTTATTTTATTTTAGGTCTTTATTTTAGGCCCATGAGTGAGTTTTTATTTAAACCTTAATTAGGATTAACAGAAAACACAGATTGAATGAACATTTTTTTCTCCACAGCTGTGATCTTTTTCTCTCTTCTTCTCCTCCTCTTCTTCTTCTCTTCTTCTTCTTCTTATTCTTCTTCTACTCTTTCCATAGTCCATACTACATCATTGACCCTTCCAAGGAAAGATGATATGCTTGAGCACTATCGTGCATTTGCAAAAGCCTATGCTAGGAGAGGAATAGCATACGTAGTTAATCTTACCTCAATAATTGTAGATAATATTTTTTAATATTCACCCCCTTTTCGAGTGTTTAAAGTATTGAACCATATTTCTAAATATTAAACCCATCAATTCTCACCCTCTACTCCACATATAACTACCTATCATCAAATCTTGAATATTAATGTCTGTTAGTTTTGAGTATTGAACCATATTTCTACATACTAAACCTATCAATTCTCAAAATAGGACAATTAGTAGCATAGAAGTAAGTTTGGGCACTCAAAAGATCGTAAAGAAAGGAAACTTTAGACACGTTGGATCTACGATTCAACAGGATAGAGGAATTGATACTGATGTAAGTCACAGGATTCAAGCTGGGTGGACCAAATAAAGAAGTGTTTCAGGTGTCTTGTGTAATCGAAAAGTTCCCCTCAAGATTAAAGGAAAGTATTATAAGGTAGCAGTAAGACTAACATATGAGTGTTGAACCATAAACCATAATCATGTTCAGAAGATGGTAGTTGCGGAAATAAGAATGCTAAAATGAATGTCCAGGATCACAAGAAAAGATAGAATTAGAAACAAGGAGATTAGGGGCAAAGTAGGAATAGCACAGATTGAAAATAAAATGAAAGAAAATCGACTAAGACAGTTTGATCATGTTAAAAAGCGTCCAACGGAAGCACCTGTTAAAAGGTGTAAAAGTATAGAAATTGAAAGGAGTAGAAGAGGGAGAGGGAGAGGGAGACCCAAGAGCAGTTGAAAAGTAATTATTAAACATGACCTTACTTACATAGATCTAATGGAGGACATGACCCTTAACAGATTTGATTGGCATCGTCAAATTCATATGTCGACCCCACTTAGTGGGAAAAGACTTGGTTTGGTTTGGTCTGGTTTATCAATTCTCACCCTCTACTTAAACATATAATCACCAATCATCAAATCTCAGTAATTAATGTCTACTAGTTCTGATTATTGAACCATATTTCTAAGTATTACACCCATCAATTATCACCCTCTACTAAACATATAACCACCCACCATCAAATCTGGTTAATTAAAGTCAGTTAATTGCTTAGCATTGTGTTGTTAGTCGAGAACTATTGTGATTTTGACAAAGAAAATCAAGATAGACCAGCACACAATTTACTTAAACAAGAACAAAAACAATAATTGTAAACAATGCACTAATCCCTTTCTAATTAGAAACATAAATAAGAAAATGATTGTCATGAGATTGTAACACGATTGGCAAAAAACCTGCCTCCACAATGTTGGTATTCAAACTTTGTTGCACGTTCTTCTCTAAGAGATCACAAGGTTTACAGGGATAACACACTCCTGCACCCTCAAAGACCCCTCTGCAATGGATTTGAATCATCTCCAAAAACTAACAGAAAACCAATACAAAACCTACTAGAACTCTCTGACTCGTCTGAATGTCACCATTTTGCATTTGAATGTCACGATTTGGCATTCCAACGCACATATATAGTTTTCAAAACAGAACTTTCTAGAAAATTGAGTTCGAACATAATAACCCATTCAAGCTTACAGCTCCCTCAAAATGGAGAAGAATTGCTCATCTCCCTCACTACCCAATCCATAACTCGAATATACAAGCCACATCAAAGACTAGAAACCGAATAGGAAACACAAGCACAATAAATATAACATCATTGCCCTATACAGAAAATTTTCAGCTCCTAATTAATCCTCCATCGCTGAAACAAATTTCAATAATCCAATTGATATCTCAACAACATGAAGTTACAGTTAGAAAACTCCAATATTTTGAGTCAGCAGCCAATTTAACTGCAGATCAGACTAGGCTCCTACTAATGGGAGAGATGGGAAAACATGACCACAATTTTTTACCTGACCAAAAAAAATATCACTTTCCATAAGATTTACATTTTAACTCTAATACATAGATATAGTGCAATCCAGAAGACTGCAATTTAACGGAGATTTTTTAGACCACAGACAATTCTGACATGTTAGAACCCAACTTCTAAGAGTAGATGACAACACTTCTAACTTTAACTTGCCCAAAACAAATATATGTTCTACGGTAATCTTAACCCAAGTTTATGGTAACATTTTAATTGCTGCTATACACCCAGTCAATTAATTCCCCAGCGTTCAGAGAACCAGAAATTACCAGCATATTCATATATCAAGACCCTCCATCTCTAACTATTTACACAAATCAGTGGAAGCTCATATGACCATCTAGGTAGCAAGCAAAAATCTACCACCACATTCATCCATTGATTCATACAAGCTTAGGGTACCACTTCCATCTCTTCTACTGCTTCACATTTCTGGTTGGTGGGTTCAAGATCCAAAACTGACCTGGCCTCATTATCACCACCACCAACATCACTACCTTTGTCAACTTTATCGTCACCATCGAGACATAGTTGTTTTAACTTAAACCCCTCAGTATTTTCCAGGTCATTAGATGGTGAATCCGATAATTTTTGTTCAGCTACTTCAACTGATTCAAGTTTAGTGGCCAGAACATTGCAATCCACCGATGCAGAGCAATTGCACTCAGACGCCTCAGCCAATAATGAGCGTTTTGGGAACTCCATGCTGGGACGGACAGTTGCCGATACATACGCCAATATATCAGGCTCAGCCTTCAAATCTACCCATCTATTACCAACCCAATCTCTTGAGACTCTTATATTCCTTCTTTGTAAAGTCAAGAACCGGTCATCACCTGGAATCATAGAGAAACATCAAATTTTCCATGGCACCACGAACAATACAAGACAATGTGGTTTGCAAAACTAAGGAAATGAAAGTCAATGAACCAGGTGATATAGAGGCTGTTTTCATCGATAAGATATATACAAAGAGTAGAGATTAAAATGAATCAGAGCATACCAGGGAAATACACTTGAAGATTGTCATTTCCTGAAATGTTAACTCCGGTTACAACACCTTCCCACCAGCCATCGCTCCACCATGCATCAACTGGTGCTCCAATATCAACTGAACAGTCTGAAGAATCCTCAGGAGGCCATGGGCGAATGGTATGGCGCCCTGGACATCTCATGCTGAGTTTATCAGGAGCTGCCACTCTAGAAGCAAGAATCCATTCCTACACATCAACAAAAATGTCAAGGAAAGTACCTTCCTTGGTCGTTTTTCAACTCTATAAAACAAAATTTCTTTGTGAAAATGCGCATATCTAGACAACCAACTAGACAAGTCCATTCAAACCCCAAAAAGCCATATCACTACTATTGTGATATATACACCTGCAACACAAGTCATTGTATTGTTGTGAAATAACAACCTAGCAGTTCAGTGACTATTGGCGACAGAAAGATTGCTCTATATATGCTGCAATTGAGGGAAGGCAAGTTCAACCAACCAAATGAATGAGACTAAACTAACAGAGGGGAAAAACCAAACAAGCAGAAGAAATGAATGGTCATGACTAATGTGGCAGTGCTACCATGTGAAAGCTTACTTCCGGTCCAATCCTCCAATATAAGAGTAAACCAAATGTAGATTACAACAGTTATGCCAACACATATACATACCTCAAGACTGCCAGACCCATCAGCATTCTGCACATCAACATATTGAACTTTCAGTCGCTTTTGTGATGCCTGTAAGATCTTACACCTAAACCAGCAGCCTCGGATGCCACTATCTTGACAGAGCAGCTCTATCCTTTCATCAACTTCAAAAGATGCATGACTTGAGCCATGAAGCCCACCAAGCTTAACGCTACTAGGTCCCCTAATTGATAACTTGATCTTCAACTTCTTATATGTTGGCTCATATTTTGTTATTGGGTTTGGGTTCCCAGGAATAAGATTTTTATCACCACAATGACAAGTATCAAGTCTCTGATTCTCTCTGTAACTTCTATTTCTCTTGGCACCTTGTCTCACATAGTCATCGGGCATATCTTCATCTTCTTCCCCATTATAGCTATTGGTTCTATGCTGGGAAACAAGAGGAGAAAGTAAAGAAGAGAGGATAGCTTGATTTGAATATCCCCGCAATTTACTTAGAGAGAAGGGCTTGACCTTATTGTTTTTAAATTGCCTAAAGCACATGTGAATTCCAGATGACAAAGCATGCGAAACAATAGCCAAGCATTTCTCGTAATGCTTAGGAGTCAAAATTGATGCAGGACCGTCAATACACTCTGCACTGATTGCCTGAACATGGGGTGTGATAAAAACTTCCCTGGGGTGCGGATTCAGCTGAGGTATTACACCCTGGACTTCTCGACTATGGTGAAACCATCGGACTTTAACCTTTTTCTGACCCTTCTTGTCTTCATACAAATCTTCCAAGTAACCAAGATAGTTACTTTCTTCTTCGGCCATAACGAATACAAAGGAATGAACCTAGCACCAAAATGAAAATGATTAAAAAATGTTTAAGACCTGTCTGTCACTAAAAAAAAATATACAGTTTATGCTTACAGCTATGGTAGTTTCATTCCTACAAAAAGCTGGGTAGTGCCTAAGCTGTTTACCACAGATCCAAGCAACACCTGACCACACAATATCTGAATTTTGAACTTTCAATCTCCTTGGAACCTGCATTCGAAATGAAACATTGGTACCGATCACACAAAATAACTACAAATTACATAATCATATTTAACAGGTTGATAGTAAATGCATACCATACGATCTGGTAGATGCGTCTGAAGCGCACTGATACCGGCCATTGAGTGTTCCCAAGAACCCAGAGTCTGCATTGAGTCAATTGTCTGTAGAGCTGTCAAAATAAAACCATGATTGTTGAGACTAAAAAATAAAACTTAATTTTATTCGCTGTTTCAGTATTGAATTCGCATATATTTAGACTATAACATCCAAACATTGATGTTTAAGTATACCAGCAGCCAAATGTAGCTGGCATTAAATCATGAGAAGTTGTCAAGGCCCGGTAAAATGATGTCGAAACATGAAGGACTGAAACTAAATAACTAGAAAGAGGCATTGTACATGTCATTTACAAAGGGTTTTAGCTAGTGCCAGAGAAAGGTCAGCAGAAGGCAGCGGACAAGGAGCTTTGTGCATTTCATTTACAAAGCATTTTAGCTAGTTTATAATCTTTGCAATAATTTTTAGAGATCTAAACTTTCAATATAAGCAAAAGTGTTAGAACAAAATACGAGCATAATTGTCACAACTCTAAGGACAAACATGAAGGAAGATGACAAAAGTTGATGGCAAATATATGCCTATGAATAATCTTTCATCCACACATTCATTAAAAGGTGAGACCATAAAGGACACAAACACATTATACGAATTTCAATCATCCTGATGAAATACAGTAGCTAATCAATAAGCAGGTAAGATGTATGTAATAATTAATAAATATATACAATTAAGAAGCAGGTAAAGGAGAGGGGAAAAAGTGTAAAATGCAGACTCAAAAGGTATTAATGCATAATTAAATAAGATTACCAATTCTTATTTATAATACTCCATAGCAATGATGGCATGATAAATAAACATGTCAACATGAAAAGGCTGATGGAAGACCATGAGATAAGAAGAACAAGCTAGAAAAATAATAAGAAGCCCGAAAGTTCCAATTGAAATGGCGAAGATATCCTTCTGATAAGCATTTCCTTGAATTTCAAGCAATTTGTCCTTGAACCTTGATATAGAGATTTGGAGACATGGAAATCAACCTCTAAAATAAGATGATGCAGCAACTATGGGGTGATTGAAAGGATTATTTCAAAAAATTATCTCACCATCAACGTTGTTAAAATCGAGATTCTACCTAAAATTGGTGGAGGGTCTAAAAAATCGAATTGTAGAATTGAAAGATTTTACTTATTGCCTATCACATGAAAACAGTCTATTGTACTAAAATTTCTTCATTTAAAGCTTCTAATTTTTTTCTCCTTTTTTTTTTTTTAGATAAAGAAAGACTTTTATTAACAAGAGAATAGAGCATAAACAAGTATCAAGAAAATGTCATTCACAAAAGCCCACCCATATGAATAAAATGAACCCCCAACAAAGTTCACAAAAGATTCAATATCCGATTCTACATCCCTTTTTAACCAATTATACAATTGGGACCTTGAAAGTGTTTGGTGTTACCTATTTTATTATAGGTTTCTTGGTTTTCATCTTAGCTGCAACATTTAATTCCAGTACTCAATTTCATGGAACAATGCACATGGCTCTTGACTAATAGTTATACGAAAGAATAATTTTACACAATCAGAAAAATCTACCACAATAAGTAACTAGTGAAACACTTAGGTCTATTGGTTCCATCCTAGGTAGGAAATTTAATTTACGACAATCAATTTGATGGACCAATGCACATGGTCCTCAAATACTATATTTAAATTGTCGTAGTATAGGAAATAGTGTAGGAAACACTGCATATGATCCTCAACTAATATAGTACAGAAAATAGAAATGTTGCGTAATCAAAAAATTCAATCAAAAAAAGTAACAAGTGCAACACTTGTGGCTTATCCAAACCAAACCAAACCAAACCAAACCAAACCAAACCAAGCTAAGCCTTTTCCCAGTTGGTGAGGTCGCTATATGGATTTAATGACGCCAATCAAATCTATTAAGGGCCATATCCTCTATTAAATCCATGTAAGCCAGGTCATGTTTAATAGTAACTTTCTAAATACTCTTGGATCTCCCTCTCCAAACCAAACCAAACCAAACCAAACCAAACCTTTTTTCCCACTAGATGGGGTCAGCTATATGGATTTGACGACGCCAATCAAATCTATTGAGGGCCATATCCTCCGTTA
>JAVXUM010000030.1:11731127-11766370 GCA_035590655.1 Pouteria glomerata
ACATTTTCAATTTGAAAACCCACATTTTTAATTTGAGAACCCAAGATAACATCCACAATGCAGCAATTGTAAACATGAAACTTACGGAAGTGGTAGCTGTTGAAGAGGATGACAGTAGTTGAGCTAAGGTCGCCAACCGGTGGTGAACGGGAGTCGCCGAGGATGACAGTAGTTGAGCTGAGAGAGAATGAGGCTGAGAGAGAGAGAGACAATGAGGCTGAGAGAGAGAGACAATGCGACTAATCAACCTTCGTTGATGGTCCGTTCGCCGTCGCCCGCGGTTGCAAGCACCACGCGGAGCTGTGATTGAGACTGAGGAAGAGCAGAGAGTGCTGAGGAAGAGCAGAGACTCAACGAATCAAAATGGATGAGAGACTTAATCTGCGAACTGATGGATTTAATAAGCTGCGTTAAATCGCTATCTCAGTGCGCGATTTTAAGAATCGCTATCTAAGTGAGCGATTCTTAAGAATCGCTATCTAAGTCCGCGATTGTTCATCAGAGTTCTGGAAACGCTGGTAGGCTTCATAAACCGCGGTCTGGAATAGTGGGTTTTAGAACCGCCTTCTGAGACCGCGGGTCTTCGATGAACCGCTTTTTCAGATAGCGATTGTTCAAGGCTAGAATCCCAATCAACCGCGATCTCAAAACGCGTTTTTTCATTAACCGCACTCTCCTAAATTGTTTCTCCCCTGCCGTATTCTCCGAAAATGTGGGGAAAAGGGCCGTAGAACAAAAAAAAAGTCTCAGGCCGCTAACTTCAATTAATAGAGTCCATGAAAAAACAAAAATCTCAATTAACATAAAATTTTACTCAAAGCAACAATTCAACTCAAGATGTTTTTAAAGCACTTTCAAAACAAAATTTTAATTCTTTAATTTTTTATTTTTTTTTTTGGTTTTGTTTTATGAATTTAATATTTTTTTCTCTAGAGCCATAGCAAGAGTTAGAAATGTTAATTGATTGTATTTCAACAGGAAACAACTGTTATAAACTTGTATAATCAAATTCATTTAGAAAATATTATCTCAGAATTTCAAACTAAATGTGTTTTTCATTTTCATTTTGAGAAATAATTTTTCAAAATATTAAACCGAATGTATTTTTAGTATTCTGAAAAACTGAATCTCAAAACGAAAATAGAAAATAAAAATACAAAACAAATGCCATCTAAATTATCCTAATATGATTTTGAAAATAATTTTTTCATAAGATCATATTTTGATAATGCGACTTTTAAAAATGAAGTCTTAAAATATGATTTTAAAAGTCATGTTCTCATAATACGCTTTTAGAAGTCACACTTTCATAATACTATTTTAGAAGGAACTAAAATGTTATATCTTGCTATCTTTCTCAGCTTTTTGTCTTATATTTTCAACAAAATTATAACCAAACTAACACACTGTCACAAACTAAAACCTTTGTATCCAACAAAAATGCCATTGAACCTATATAGTATGGCCCGAACCTCAAAGACCTTTCAACTTCAAACCGGGCATGATACAATTACTACCCACATTCCATGGTATGGATTCTGAAAATCCATACGATCATCTTACAAGATTTATGAATATTTGTGTCACTTTAAAGGATCAGGGATGTCCCATAGACTTCTTGTTTCTTAAGCTTTTCCTTTTTTCACTAAAAGATAAAGCCGCTAGATGGTTCGAATTCTTACCATCAAATTCCATTAATTCATAGGATGAAATACAGGTGAAGTTTTTGAAAAAATTCTTTCCACCTGATAGAACTGATGCTATTCACATCAGATTTTGAATTTTGCCTCACAACCTGGTGAAACCTTTTACCAGAGTTGGAAGAGGTTTAAAACTCTCTTGCATTCTTGTCCACATAATGGTTTCGAAGTCTGGTGTCTAGCCAGTATATTCTACAGGTCTTTAACTCCCCAGTTAAAGCAATTTGTAGAAACTATGTGTAATGGGCAGTTTTACGATAAAACTCCTAAAGAAGCTTATGAATATTTTCAGTTTCTAGCTAACAATGCCCAAACATTGGATAATTCTGGCGCTCAAGTCAATACACCAGCTACTAATGTGAACCCGAGTAGAGGGATACACCAGTTGAGCGAGTTTGATGAATTAAGGGCTAAGTTAGCAACCCTTGCCATAGAAATAGAGAGTTTTTAAATTAAAAAGGACACACACATTATCAAAGAACCTGTTGCAAGTCTATATTGCATAATGTGTGATAGTCAAACTCACAAGACTGATGATTGTCCTAGCATGCCTATGTGTAAGGAATTTTTACACGGCCAATCACCTAATGAACTCTCTGTAAATGCCATAAATCAATTCCGTCCTTAGTATCGTGGTCCAAATCCAGTAGAAAATCCATATGGGGAAACTTACAACCCAACTTGGAGAAATCACCCAAACTTTAGTTGAAGGAATGATGGGGCTAAGTTTTCTCAACCATATCAAGCTTCACTTCCTCCCGTTTAACCAGCTTTAGTACCTAATCAGGGATTCTCTCCAAATGTTGGATCGAATTCAAATGTTTATATTCCTCCAAACAAAAGGTCTACTAAAGATACTCTTTATCAATTCATGAATAATCAATCTACATTGTGGGCCTAAAATAATAGAAATATGGATGAAATCAAGGGCCAACTGACCATGCTAACTTAAGCATTGACTGCTCAATCAAAAAGTCAATTTCCTGCTCAACCTCGTCCAAATCCCGTAGGCCAAGCCAAACAGGTTGAAGGATCTTCTAGTGCATGTGGAAATGTGGAACAAGTGTAAAACATTACTACACTTAGGAGCGGGAAAGTAACAGATAAAACCATTTATCCTAAGGCTAGAGAGATGGAAGAGGAATTAGACTCTAAAAGAAAAGAAGTAGAAGAGAAAAAAGCAGGAAAATAACCCATTATCATAGATGATGGAGAAGTAAAGAAAATGGAGGATGACAAGAAAAAATGAGAGATGGAAGAGGTGAAAGAAAGGGAAAACCAGGAAGTGTCTATGGAATATATTCCCAAAGCACCTTTTTCCTAAAAATTTCTAAGGCTAAGAAATAAGCCCAGGCAGCAGAATTGCTAGAGATATTTAAACAAGTTAAAATTAATATCCCACTCCTCGATACAATCAAACAAATGCCAGTATATGCTAAATTTTTGAAAGAATTGTGCACAGTAAAAAGGAAGTTGAATGTTAAAGAAAATGCATTCTTTACTGAGCAAGCAAGTGCAATTCTACAATGCCGTACTCCACTAAAGTACAAGGACCCAGGTTGTCCCACTATTTCATGTTATATAGGAGAATATTATATTAGCCTAGCATTGCTTGAATTAGGAGCGAGTGTAAATTTGCTTCCTCACTCAGTGTATGAGCAGATGGGCTTAGAAGAGTTGAAACTTACCCGTGTGACATTATAACTGGCAGATAGATCCATTAAAGTCCCACGAGGTATAGTTGAGGATGTACTGGTTCAGGTGGAGAATTTTTACTTCCCAGTTGATTTTATCATATTGGATACACAACCACTGACCAGTTTATCCACTCCAGATCAGACTCATGTTATTCTGGGACGTCCATTCTTAGCAACTTCAAATGCACTCATCAACTGTAAGAATAGATCCATGAAGATGTCCTTTGGTAACATTGAATTTGAAATAAATATTTTTCATGTTACAAAACAACCAAAAGAAGAGTCTGATCTTTAAGAAGTTGACCTAGTAGAAAGCATAGTGCAAGGCTATGTTGATAAAGAATTTGTAGAGGACCCTTTAGAAAGGGCAATTCAATTTAGTGAGGAGAGCTTTGGTTCCACAACCTTAAGTACCGATGTAGAACGGATGTTTAAATGGTTGGAAGTCTGCCCATTAATGGCCGTTGGTAGTTGGACTCGTATTTTCGAGGAATTGGGACCATTTTTAAATAAAGCATAATCATATAAAATAAAGGCTGTAAGCCCTAAAAGAAAACCCTTACCCTATAATCTTAAGTATGCATTTTTAGGTGAATGAAAGACTTATCCAGTAGTTATTTCTTCCGAACTGACCACCATGCAAGAAAGCAAGATAGTTGATTTACTCAAAAATCATAAGAAGGCTTTAGGGTCGTTAGTAGCCAATTTGACAAGTATAAGTCCACTCCTTTGCACACATCGGATTTACTTAGAAGAGGATGCCAAACCAGTTCGTCAAATGCAATGGCGACTCAATCTGAACATGAAAAAAGTAGTAAGAGCAGAAGTACTTAAATTACTTGATGTAGGTATTATCTATCCAATTTCTAACTCTAAATGGGTAATCCCTACATAAGTAGTGCCTAAAAAGTCTGGCGTAACTGTAGTTAGGAATGAGAACAATGAGTTGGTTCCAACTCGAATTCAAACTGGCTGGCAAGTCTGCATTGACTACAGAAATCTTAACGCAGTGGCTAGGAAGGATCACTTTCCCCTTCCTTTTCTAGATCAAGTTTTGGAGAGAGTAGCAGGTCATGCGTATTATTGCTTCGTAGATGGCTATTCGGGATATAACCAGATAGAAGTTGCCTTCGAGGATCAATCTAAAATGACATTTACTTGTCCCTTTGGCCTTTTCGCATACAAAAGAATGCCATTTGGCCTGTGTAATGCACCTGCTACCTTTCAACGCTGCATGATTAGTATATTCAGTGAAATGGTAGAAGAAATTGTCGAAGTATGCATGGACAATTTCTCTATCTATGCTGATTACTTTGAGCAGTGTTTGAACAATCTCGATTTAGTGTTGTCCCGATGTGAAGAAAGGAAGTTAGTGTTAAACTGGGAGAAGTGTCATTTTATGGTGACACAGTGTATTGTGTTAGGTCACATAGTTTCTAAGATGGTATCCAAGTGGAGAAAGCGAAAGTTGAACTAATCCAAAAGCTTCCTACTCCCCATTCAATTAAAGATATAAGGTCATTTCTGGGACATGCTGGTTTTTATCGGCGGTTCATTCAATCTTTCAGTGAAATTTTTCAACCCTTGTGTCAATTATTGACACAAGACACACAATTTGAATGGACGCCCCAGTGTCAAAAAGGCCTTTGATACACTCAAGGGATGTCTAACCACAGCTCCTATTCTCCAATCTCTAGATTGGTCACTACCCTTTGAACTGATGTGTGATGCAAGTGACAATGTCATTGGAACCATGTTAGGGCAAAAAAAAGACAAGAAAGCGCATGTCATTTATTATGCAAGCAAGACTTTGAATGATGCGCAGAAAAACTATATGACAACTGAAAAAGAAATACTAGCAGTTGTCTTCGCCCTTGAAAAGTTTCGCTCATATCTCATTGGTTCAACAATGATTGTGTTCACTAATCATTCTGCCTTTAAGTATCTGTTGACCAAACAAGAGGCCAAACCACGTTTAATATGTTGGATATTGCTTTTACAAGAGTTTGACCTCGAAATACGAGATAAAAAGGAAGTAGAAAATGTCATAGTTGATCATCTATCATGACTACCGGTTGAAGCTATCCCTGCCGAGGGAACTCAAATAAATGATAGCTTTCCAGATGAACAATTATTCCAAGTGAAAGTAATAGTAGCTTCCAGTTTACCCTGGTATGCTGATATTGCAAATTATTTAGTGACTGGGCAAATCCCAAAGGAATGGACTCCTCGAGATAGAAAGAAATTTTTACGTAATGTTAGAGTTTTCTTTTGGGATGATCCGTACCTGTGTAAATATTGTCCTAACCAGATGATTAGACGATGTATTCTTGAGTGGGAAGTCCCAGACACAATGGATTTCTGTCACTCTCATGCCTGTAGTGGCCATTTTTCCACAAATAAGACTGCTGCTAAGATATTACAATGTGGATTCTATTGGCCAACGCTTTCTAAAGACATTCATCAGTTCTGTACCACTTGTGATTGATGTCAATGACTAAGAAGGCTAATGCGTCGAAATATGATGCCCCTCTCTCCCATTCTTATTCTTGAAGTATTTGATTGTTGGGGTATCGATTTCATGGGCCCATTCCCTATCTCATTTGGATATGAATACATTTTAGTAGGGGTGGACTATGTATCGAAATGGGTTGAGGCCATTCCCACAAGAACTAACGATCATAACGTCGTGATGAAATTCATACATGAAAACATTTTCTCCCAGTTTGGAATGCCTCGAACAATCATTAGTGACGGGGGAAAACACTTATGCAATCGACCAGTGGGTACGTTACTACTTAAATATGGGGTAATGCATAAAGTGGGCGCATCTTATCATCCCTAGACAAGTGGTCAAGTAGAGCTCGCAAATAGAGAGATCAAAAAAATCCTGGAGAAAACGGTTAACCCTAATCACAAAAATTGGTCACTGCGGTTGGTGGATTCTCTATGAGCTTATCGTACAGCTTACAAAACAACCTTAGGAATGTCATCGTATCGGCTTATTTATGGCAAGCCATGTCACCTGCCCGTTGAATTAGAACACAAGGCCTACTAGACAATTAAACAATTTAACGTCAATATAGATGAGGCAGGACTACACCGCAAATTACAGAATGCGGAGTTGGAAGAGCTTAGGAAGGACGCATATGAAAATGCGTTGATCTCGAATGATAAAATGAAAACGGCTCATGATCAACATATTTCACGCCAATCATTCCATGAACGTCAGAAGGTATTACTGCATCGATCATGACTACATCTTTTCCTAGGAAAATTGCAATCAAAATGGTCAGGTCCCTTCATCGTTACGCACATTTCGGACCATGGAGTGATAGAGATAAGAAACCCAAATAACCGGAATAGATTCAAAGTAAATGCTCATCGACTTAAACCCTATTTAGATCAATTTGTGGGTTTAGTGGAATCATGGGATCTTCTGGATCCTCCCCTGTACGAGTAATCCCAAATTTCGTTAGGTTAATTGTTGTATATTAATAGTTTAGGATTCATTTTAAATAGTAGGGAGTTTAATAATTTCAAGTAATTAGGAGTGTGAGATTCTTTAAAAAAAAAAATTTCAAGAGGATCCGTTTAGACGCCCATCCTACCCGTCCGGACGGCCGAGAGTTGCACAAATCAGGATATAGGCACCGCCCGGACGCTTGATACGACTGTCTCGATGGTCGACTATTTTTAAGTGCTGTTGTAGGCAGTTTGGCCGCGTTGTTATCCCTCTTTTTGTTTCTCCCGATGGCGACTCTTTTCAATCGAACTGTGGGGTGGGTCACACTTCAATTCCAGCCGTAAATCTCTTTGTTGGACACGAGGAATCGCTCTTCTTCCCTCCATTCCATTCTATCGCGTGTTTGGTAAGTTCCCTAAACCTCACAATTCCAGCCCTAGTTTTTGTGTTTTATGTTCTTTTAGTCAAGATACTCCATGGTTAACCGATGGATCTCAACATTTTGGTTTCAATTTTCATTTTCATTACATTTCCAACTAAAACAACGAAGGTTGGGACCAAGTTGAAAATAAAAGGGTGGCATCTCAATTCTTGTTTTCATTATACTTTTCGATTTCAAGGGTCTACCATTTTTGTTTTTTTTTTCAAACTCCAAAAGTAGCATTTCAATTCTTGGGGCTTTAAGCTTGCCTGATTGAACAATGGTGGGACCATATGTTGGGTTGAATTGATGATTTCCACCGAACCATGGGTAGTATAGTTCTTTCCAATTTTTCTTTCTTTGCACTATTAGTGGGGCCACCAATTCTTGGGTGGACACAGGCGGCTGGTTTTTAATTTGATTTCAGGATGGATGGTTATTTCCTTTGGTAGATAAATGGGTCCAAAGAAGCAACGAGCAAATAGACAAATTGGATCCACCTCCTTTGATAGACATCAATTTTGGAGGGAAGCTGCTTCGGAAAGATTTGATGTATTTTGGATCAATCGGTCGGTTATCATTGAGCGGTTCTGGGATATAGAGTAGTTCCATAGCGAGACCTTAGGATTATTTCAAAATTTTATTAGCAGAAATTGGATACACTTGGCTCATTTTCGTGCTTTTTCTGTTATAGATGTGGTGCACGAATTTTTTGCTAATATTCAAACCAAGTCCATCAACCGGAGGAAATGGAGAGAGAAGCTTATTAGTTATGTGCGAGGGGTTAATATTGAGTTTACACCAGTTGACCTCGCCACTATTTTCCAATTGCCCTGAATCCAAACCCCAGAATTTGTCTATCCTAATCAAGGAGGCCATCCACTACCCATTGTTGGTGCTGAGATTCTAGTTAATGGTTGTAGCAGCCTGGGACCACCACCGCTAGTACGATATTGTCTGCTTCCGGGATCCACGCTCACGTGGACTGCACATAGTACCCGGGCGCCGCAGCCACCCGACCCGTCATGGTTTTGTTCTTGGCGAGGGCTACCCCAGTGCCCCCAAAATGCGTCGCACTGGTATCAGAGTAAGTAGCGGTGATTTGTCCCTGGCAAGCCCTTCTCGGCCCCTCAGGGTTTTGTTCCTCGATAGGCTCTCTCCACCTTCCTGAGAACGTATCGCACTAGGGAGAGGTATCCCCACCCTTTATTAGGCGTAGTTCATTCTCCTCCCCAACCGATGTAGGATCGTTACAATCCACCCCCTTTAGGGTCCAGCGTCCTTGCTGGCACACCGATTTGGCACCGGCTATGATACCACTGTAGTAGCTCGGGACTACCACCGCTAGTACGATATTGTTCGCTTCCGAGATCCACGCTCACGTGGACGGCACACAGCACCCGGGCGCCGCAGCCACCCGACCTGTCACGGTTTTGTTCTTGACGAGGGTTACCCCAGTGCCCCCAAAATGCGTCGTACAAGGGAGAGGTATCCTCACCCTTTATTAGGCGTGGTTCGTTCCCCTCTCCAATAGATGTGGGATCGTTACAATCCACCCCCTTTTAGGGCCTAGCGTCCTCGCTGGCACACCGATTTGGCACCGGCTCTGATACCACTGTAGTAGCCCCGGACCACCACCGCTAGTACGATATATTCCGTTTCCGGAATCCAAGCTCACGTGGACGGCACACAGCACCTGGGCCCCGCAGCCACTCGACCCCTCACGATTTTGTTCTTAGCGAGGGCTACCCTAGTGCTCCCCAAAATGTGTCGCACTAGAGAGAGGTATCCCCGTCCTTTATTAGGCGTGGTTCGTTCCCCTCTCCAATCGATGTGGGATCGTTACAATCCAGGATCCACACTCATGTGGATCCCGGAAGTGGACAATATCGTACTAGCGGTAGTGGTCCCGGGCTACACAGTAGTATCAGAACCGATGACGAATCGGTGTGCCAGCGAGGACACTGGGCTCTAAAGGGGGTGGATTGTAACGATTCCACATCAGTTGGAGAGGGGAACGAATCACGTTTAATAAAGGGTGGAGATACCTCTCCCTAGTGCGACGCGTCTTGAGAGGGCACTTGGGTAGCCCTCGTCAAGAACAAAACCGTGACGGGTCGGGTAGCTGCGACGCCCGGGTGCTGTGTGCTGTCCACGTGAGCATGGATCCCGAAATCGAACAATATCGTACTAGTGGTGGTGGTCTCGGGCTACTACATTAATTCTATGATACGTGTGGGAGACTTCTAAATACATATCTATACATCCATATATATATATATATATGTCTACATATATTTTTGCAATAGATATATCAAATTCATTAGTAACGTATGTTATTATTTTTATAAACACTTTTATTTAGAAGTATAGAAAATTTATAATTTTTTGTTGTTGTTTTAAATAAATATTTGAGTATTTCAAATAAATATCATTGACACACGTTAAACATTTATTTAAATATATTTGAATAGTTTTACTTTTAAAATATTTGCACTCTAATTTTCTATTTTCATTTGAAAAAAGGTTCTCTATCAAAAATTTTTCACGAAAAAAAAAAGATAAAAATAATATGCAATGGCATTATTATAATGTAAATACAATTAGTTATTTGTTTTAAAATACTAAGTTAACAAGTACATTATATTATATCAATTTAAAATTAAAAAAAAAAAAGAAATTATGATATGGAATGATAAAAAGGTTTTAGGGGCTGGAGTATTTAATCAATATAAATTTAATTAAATTAATAAATCCTATAATAACTATTATTTAATAAAATAAATAAATCTTGATTATATTCTTAACCTCCATCCCATACCGTACATTCCTGGACCCTGTCAAAGGTAGAGAAAGACTTGATTGTCCAAAATTCTAAACTAGGCCTGTCTATTTTTTATTTTATTTTTTTTTTTTTTTATAGCTCACCCAAAAACTTTGGGCTTATTTATTTAAACTGATCAACCTTAAAATTATGAAAACTAATCATATTTAGCCTGAAATAATTAAAAAATATATATATTTTTAATATTTTGTGTATTTATATGCTATTTTGTTTTATATTTTTTTTACAAAAAACTATTTAAAATTAAAATTTTTTTTTAAATTAAAATTATATTTTTAAATAAAAATATAATTTTAAATGAATGTAAATGGGCAAATTTAAAACAACCAAAGGGAGAGATGGTTTTAGAATTTCTATTGTCATGAGATGGTGGAGCCCACATCACCTCCAACCGGCGGCCGGTGTCTTTATTTGGTTTTCAAGCTCACCCAGCTCCTCTTAGCACCTCTCTCTCTCTCTCTCTCTCTCTCTCTACGTATAAACACGGTTCATCTCTCTCTCTCTCTCTTCTCAGCTGGGTTTTGTATTGCATTAACATCATATCACCACCAAATCATAGATATCTATATATAAGATGAAAGGTGAATATGTAGAGGAAAAGGATCACCCGAGCAACATGTTCGCCAAGTTTCAACATCACTCCTCTCACAAGCTCCAACAACTACCCCTTCATCCCCACCACTTCCAACTCGCCCCAGAATACCCGGCCTCAGAGGAGGCCGACAGCCGGAGCGCCGGCGGTGCCACCCCTTCCACAGCCGTCGCTGCCAAAAAAGAACCCAAGAGCGACGGAGCCACCATCGAGGTTGTACGCCGCCCCCGGGGCCGCCCACCCGGGTCCAAAAACAAGCCCAGGCAGCCGGTTATCATCACCCGCGATACGGAACCCTCCATGAGTCCTTACGTTCTTGAACTGTCCGGTGGGGTTGATGTCGTCGACGCCATTACTCGCTTCTGTCGAAATCGGAACATGGGTCTCTGCGTCCTCACCGGTTCAGGCACCCTCGCAAACGTCACTCTCCGACAACCGTCGACAACCCCCGGTGGTACAGTCACATTTCGCGGCCGTTTCGATATACTCTCGCTCTCTGCCACTGTGTTGCCGCCGTCGACATCGTCGGTTATACCACCTGTGGCGAACGGGTTCACCATATCGTTAGCGGGTCCCCAGGGCCAGGTCGTCGGAGGCTTGGTGGCGGGGCCACTGCTTGCGGCAGGGCCAGTGTACCTCATCGCGACGTCGTTCAACAGCCCGTCATTCCATCAGTTGCCGATTGAGGAAGAGATGAGGAACTCGGGTTCTGGGGGTAATGAGAGCAACTCGCCGCCGGCGGTTTCCGGCGGCGGAGGAGAAAGCAGGCATCTGGCGAGTGCGGCGGAGTCTTGTGGGATGTCTATTTACAGCGGTCGCCTTCCTTCGGACGTGATATGGGCTCCCACTGCAAGACAACCACCACCACCACCCTACTGATTAGTCCTCTCTCTATAAGGTTTTCAAGTTCTTGTTTCTGTTTAATTTACCTTTTAGTTCTCTCTAATCTTCAACCTTAAATGTTATTTTCCTTATTTATTACTTTTTGTTTCAGTGAAAAACCTAAACAGAACAGTTGATAGCTTCTTACTTTTGTCTATCTATATACTAATTTATGGAACTGTTCGAATTTTCATGTTTATTTGTGGCCTTAGATGTTACTTTTTTGGACCAGCTGGTCTGTGGATTGGGTGTGAATGGGAGGAATGGTTTTGGATTGCACTTGGGGTTGGTGAAGCTTTGAAGTTTGAATCTGAAAATCTGAGATCATATACATACATAACATGCATACATACATACATAGATCTGCCACTGAATTCTGAGTTCTGAAATCTCTGACAAACTGGCTGAAGAAGATAATGCCTTCACGATGCTTCCATTTGGTTTTCCCCTCTTTATTCACATACAGCCTTGCCAGTTGCTTTCGGTGCAGCAGAGAGAGATGTAGAGAGAGAGAGAGAGATTGTATTTATGCTTTATCCGATCCGATGACTGAAAGCTTTCAAAATCCCGAACTTTATTTTTTTTCTTTTCTATCTCTCTCTCTAGTTCTTACCTGTACTTTGGTTTGTCTCTTTCTGATATGCTTTTCCTTTGCTGAGAGAAAAATGGAAATAATTAAAGAAGTGGGAGTCGAAAAAGAAAAGAAATAAAAGCCGCTTCATCATCTACCAAGTTGGAGCTCTAAAAAGATTTTGATCCTCCGAGTGTTAAAATCATATGTGGTACTCTTAAGTTGCGTTTGTCGCATAAAATTTTGCACGCAAATTTTTTTTGAAAATTTTTAAAAATATTTATTTTTTATTTTATTACATAAATTATAAATTTATGATTTATTTTATATTATTTTAATTTTTTATTAATTTAAATATTATCTTTTTAGATTAAGCTGTGGTGAATTTATATCTTTACCTAGAAAAGCTTAGTTTGTGAGCGCTACAAAACACTTATGCATAGTGGGATAAAAAATTGAAATAAAATAAAAAAAATATAAATATAATTTATATAGTGAGATAAATTTTTAAAAATTTTTAAAATTTTTTAACAAAACTTATCACATCAAACACTCTCATTTTTAATTTATTTTTGATAAAGTACCTTTATTATCTGAATCTTCGCTATAAAATGTGTGTGTATATATATATATATATGTGTGTGTGTGTGTGTGTACGTGTATCTTACTTTTAGATTATTGTACTTCAAATAGATCTATTCACGATGTGAGAGTTGATGGAAGGCAACAAATTAAAAATAAGATGTATTTAATATTATAAGCGTGTATCTGGTTTTTTTTTTTTTAAACCATTGCGTTTAATTTGTTAAAAAAAATGTGATTTGATAATTTTATAGTTTTGGTATTTAGAAGTCATTACGTTTTTAAGATATAAATAGTATAATTTTTTTACTTTTACATTATAGAGAAATCGTGGAAGTGAATTTTTGGGTCTGTTCTTAGAAATTTATGTTAGAATTTTTTTGTAGTTGTTTAATTTTTTAATTTATGTGTCAGAATGTTGGAGAGAGAATTCAGAAGGACAGTTTTTTTGGTCCATTCTCATAGATTTATGTTAGAATTTTTAAAAATTGTTAAAAAATTTTGAGATTTGTAGAAAAATTATTAGAGTTTGTGAAAATATTATTGAGATTTATAAAAAATGTATTGAAGTTTGTAAATTATGAGATATGTAGATATAAATAAATTTATAAAAATTTTATGAAATATGAATTGAACAAAATGGTTCTAGATTAATGGGATAAAATGTACAGCATCTTTCGTATTACAAAAGTGTATAAATGGGGAGATTTCTCATTTCTTACAAATTTCTGTATTTGTATTAGAAGACTCTACTTTTACTACTTGAAAAGCTTGGATGCATATTTTATACTTTTATCTTTTTTAAGTATTCTTTTTTAGTGAGTTTTTTTAACAATTTAAACGCAATGTAAGTGTACTTTACATTTTACCCTAAAAAAAATTTAGTATCATAAAAAATTATTTAAGTAGCACCAAAGAAATTAAAATTAACCAGTAAAAGGAAACCACAATATCAAAGCCTAAAGTAAAAGCCAAATAGATTTCATGTGAGGTGCATTAACTCTGCAGAAGAAATATATATATATATTCAAAATGAACCAAATTTTAACTAAATCAAATTATGTGCAACCGAACCTACCAAGATGTACTTTAATTATAAATTATCACAGATATACGACTTTAACAATTCCTTTTCTAATAGATTCTAATTTGTTGCAATAATATTTACATTTTTAAGAAATTTAGGTGGCATTTAATTTGTTTTTTTATTTTTTTTATTTTTTATTTTATGTGTTTTATATTTTAAAAATCTCAAAATAAGAAAACAAAAAATATCTTGCTTTTCTTGTTTTGGGTTAAAAATATTCAAAAATTCTTGTTATTTTTTATATTATTTGTTAACTTATTTTTTATTTTCTAAAATAAAATTCAAAAATACAAATTACCAAATAAGTTTTAAACTTTTTATTTTTATTTTTAAAAGCGTAAAATAAAAAATAAATTTAAAACAAAAAACAAAAAATAAAAAATAAACTAAATGGGGGCTTTAGTTAATGTTCTTACTGTGGGTGTCTTCATTTTTTCTGGGTCTAGAAAAAAGCCTCCTCTTTTTTTTTTTTTTTTTTTTTTTTTTTTTTTTTTTTTTTTTTTTTTTTTTTTTTTTTTTAAATTTAGTTGCTTGGTAAAAAGTTAATAACGTTAGTGTAAAAAATTACTAAATATTGCGCAAAAAATTATTAAAAATTATATGTATATATATATATTTTTTGCGCAACTGATTAAACGGCACTAAATTTGTTTTTGTTCTAAAACACGTTTGGAATTTTCTTGATTTCCTTAGCCACCTTTGTTGACTCTTGCATTTGCGTGCCTCCTCTTCTCAAATGGATGCAGCCGATCCACGATCATCAATGCTCAATGTTTGTCCCAACAATTTCAAATTTAATGATGATAGTTGTTGTAATTTGATTATCTGTGTGTATCTATATATGTCCAGGCTGGTGATGAGAACTAGACACACACATATATATAGGTGCATGCTTACATCATATATATATATATATATATGTATGTATATCATTTTCATAGCTTTACATCACAGCGAACAAATTTGATTAAATTTTGCTTATTCTTTAAGCATTCAAAATATTGAAACAATTAAAGATGAGACGATATATGATCCTTTACAAATTTATATCATACTCGAACTAAACTTTCTGTTTCCATTTATTTCCATCTCTAATTAAGCTGTTCTTGCACAAACATTGAATGCATTAATTTTGTTGATAATTAACTAATCAGCAGCCTTTGGGATCAAATATGGATTAGTAAGTGAACTTGGTTAATGTTAGCGATGTGATATCGGTTTTTTGAATTGCTAAATTAAAATTGAACAATTCATAACAAAAATAAGTTTCACCCAGAGCACACACTCGGGTAGCGGTTGCGGATTTCCTCGCATAACAGAAGTTTGACTTCTAATGTCTAATGTTTAATTTTCTTTTTAAATATTATGCCGTACTATATATATACTAATACTATATATAGATAATGTTTGGAATGATAAAAAATAAGGAAAAATGTGATTTAGAATAACTTTCGGTATTTAGTGTTTTTAATTCAAATCACGTTTTTTAGAAATGAATAATATAAATTTTGAACTTTTGTAGTGGCAAATTGGAGAGAGAAACTGCAAAATGATTTTTTTTGCCCCCTTTTTACGGATTTAAGTCAAAATTTTTGTCAAAATTATTAAATTTTTTGACTTTTACGTGAAAAAGTTAGAGAGATAAATCATTAGAACGATTTTTTTAGATCTATTTTCACGAATTTATGTCAGATTTGTTAAAATTTATTGAAAAATTATTGAAATTTGTAAAAAAATTATTAGAATTTATAGAAATTTGTTGGGATGTGTGGATATATATAGAAATTTCATGAAGTATAAGGTGAGCAAAATGTATTTCACGAAATATAAGATAAACAAAACGTATTAAGGAGTTTTGGAGATTTTAAAAAAAATTTAAATATATATTTTTTATTTTTAGCAAACCAAATGGTGCCATAATAGAGTACACTAGTCCGCTTACAACAATAATTATAATTTGATTTTCAATAAAGTTAATTTTATCCCCTTGATCACATATATATGCATATTAGTAAAAATTTTATACAAAACACGAACTATCTATCTCTTAATTTCAGTTTGGCTAGATAAATTTTTAGTTTGTAAATAGGTATATAGAGATACAAGTAACATTAAAGTAAAAAATATAAACTTCAATGATTTTTTGGTTGAATTAATTTTTTTTGGTAACCTAGTTTAGTTGTAACTATACCTAACCTGTCTTTACCTAGAAAGCAAGGCAAAGTCTAATTTATCACCCTCAGGTTGCTTGCTTGCCGCTAGCTAGTGGATTGTAGGGTCCTAGTCCTAATTGCCCATGTTCATTGTACATACATGAAGCCTATAGCGGTCAGTGGCAAATGGTTCAACATTCAACTTTGATATTTAGATTTATGATTTATTTCAACTACATAGCATATAATTTCGGCTGTGTTGACTTAGATTTTGCAAATTTTTAAAAATTTGTATCTAGTGTAAGTGGGATTTATATTACATTTATTCAAATCTCTTTTATTAAGGATTTGTTTGACAAATTATCAAAAAAACTCTAATTTCTAACATTTTATCTACTAAAATTTATCAAATTAAACCAAATTAAGATTTTTCTCACTAGGTAAGGTCGACTATCTACTATAATTTACCAAACACATAATTTCTTTTCTCACCCACAAAACTATTAACCTTTATCAATTTTCTTTAATTTTTTATTTAACTTTTACATATTTTTACAAAATACGTAACATAGACACATATCAATATTCGGACAAAAATTGTCGGAAATTGATAAAAGTATGCATTCTAGACGGACCCTCGATTTTTCGTCTGAAAAGTAATGGTTGATCTCAATTTAATGTTATCAAATTATCTTTATACTCTTAGTATAAACATTATTATTTATTTTTATTTTGTCTTGAAGATTTCATTTTATGTAATAAATTTTGGCAAACAAAACATAAGTATTATCAAATTTAAAATTAGATTGAATAAAATTACCATTTTGCTGTACCATTTTTTCTTATTAATACCAAAAATATAAAGTAATTTTATAGTATTGGATTGGTTAATAGTTATTTTTTAATTAAAAAACTAACATAGGGTAAAAAGTAATGTTATTTTTTATGTGAGGATCAAAAAGAATAAGATTTACACCTGAATTTCGTGTAAGCCTTCGTGTGAATACATCATTGCAAAGAGGGATGGCCATCTCGGCCTACTTGTCTGAATCCGATTCATTATTCGAGCCGAATGATATGAGATTTGAATAGTTTTTTTGGAAATTAGATTGGATTTAGATTTGTTTTTTTTAAAAAATTGGATATCGAATCGCATATGGAGATAAGACTACCTACGTCCTATTCTGCTCCAAATTTGATATCCGATCTAAATATGCCTCGATTTACCTCAATTTGTCTCGATTTACTCTGAAAAATATTCGAACAAACCCGAATCATTTGGATCCATGATGATAACATCACCACCATAACATGACAAATAACATTCACATTTATCATTTTTTAGCGTTATTGAATATCATTATTTTTATTATTAAAATAAATATTAATAAATAAATTTAAAGCAAAAATTGTCATCGTTTTGTATTAATTAGGGCGTATTTAGAAAAAAATTATAAATTTAATTTTTTTGACTTTTTAGCAAATTGGAATTTAAAAATTTTAATTTATTTCTTTCATGCACAAAAATCAAGAAAATTTAAAAAAGTAAATTTAAAATTTTGTAAGATATATCATTTGAGACTTTATAAAATTTAAATTTTTTACTCATTATATAAATTATAAAACTGTTACTGTTACAAATTTAAACTAATTTATATAATTTCAATCACCCAATTATGACTCATAAACTTAATTATTTTCAGAAAAATATTTAGATATAAATTCTAAAAAATAATTAAAATATTTTTTTTATTATTTTATTTTTTTTTATTTTTAGTACAAAATATTACTATTCATTAAGTAACTTGTATTTTTAACATTTTCGACTAAAAACTCAATCCAAGACAAATTATAATGTTATAAATTGATTTTGTCAATTTAGAATTATGTATCTCTATTATGTGTTGGTGAAATAATATTTTGGTGAAATGTTAATTTTGAAGATATTTATATATTATTTTGGCAAATTATTATTATGATGATATTTATGTATTATTTTAATTTTGAAATAAATTTGTCACGCTCCTAACTTAAATTGTTCGGGACGGACGGCATGAGAATATATGAACTAATTAAAACAAATAAAATTTGTATCAAGGTCAAGTCATAAAATAACAACATTAATCAGAATAACTAACATACGTCCCTCATTCTCATATTTAAATAAATAAATATCACACAACATCAAAATATCTCATACTTTCATAATTATTGGGACCCACACTCCGGATCGCACAAATAAAATACAGCAGTTTAGAAAACATAAAATATTTTTTAAGTCAAACCATCGGTCAACTTAACTCTGGGTGATCACTTCCTCACCTCGCTAGATCACCTGCAAAGTGGATGGGATAAACTAACTAGCTCAGTAGGAAGGACAGTGCAAGTGTGCCCCAGTGCACATATATATAATACACAATATATGTACAATCGCATAATATAAATATGTTTATCTCATGCTATGATATGAAATGAAATGCAATGGCAATGCACTCTAAATTCTCCATCTACCCCCAACCTTATCCTGGGACGGGTAACACTTAGCAAGGTTTTCAGCCAAATCACGAACAGTCACCAGACACACCATTTTCAGCACTGACGGTAAACGCGTATACATATATATATATATATATATCTCATAGTTCAGTGGGGAACCGAGAACGGAGTTACACTTCTAGTCGGGCATCCACCTATCTCAGGCAGGCATCTGCTTGTCTCAAGTAGGTATCCGGCTTCAATCCGGAGAGATCTCAAAATCCATATCTCCTATTTACGTTCCAACTCTGCATCACTAAGCTCTAGTCACGCTAATGTTGAATGGGGATCATCCGATGTTATCAAAATCTTATATCTCAATTTTATCAAAATTCATGTATAACACACGTGCCCCGACATGTCACATAATTATATGGTACACTTGGCCAATTCATATACATCACGTCACTGGATGAAACCGCCTCAATCCCAATACTCATGATATGCCTAATCATGAAATTTAAACAACTCAATTTAATTCATAATATGCTATACTCAAGCATAAACAAAAACTCCCATAATTCACCAAATATACATATTATCATGTTCTATACATATATAGGAACCAACCTAAGAAAATTGGATCAAAAAGGGTCTACACAGAGCAGACCCGAGCAGGTCGCGGGCCTGGCGTAGGGAGCGCACACCCGTGGCCTCGCCCAGATTTACATTTTTCAGTAGGGGTCGCAGGCTGGGTGCAGGGAGTGCGCGGCCTCGACCCCCTGTTTTAATTCTACTGTTCATCGTCTTCCTCAAACGAACCACAACCACAATCAACCAACCCGGTTCCAAAATTTAACCACAAAACTCAACTACGGTTCATCAAATCTTGACTATAATATCTATATATCTCATTTCACATTTTAGGTTCATTACATACCAAATCCAAACACATATATATGCATATATACATACACCCACACATGTATACGTATATATACACAAATATCTATATATCAACAAAGCATGCATATATATATACCAAAATGATCCCTATAACGTCTAGAACACGAATAAAAGTCCCACCTCGAATCTGAAGAAAAATAGAGAAAAATGAAGAAGATCAGTTTAACCTTTAAACTTCAAACGCCAATTTCTCCCACCTTGTTCCGAATCTCGCGAAATTGACTGTACCACGTTACTTACGGCGTCGAGATCTCCTTAGATCGACCAATCCCCCGAGCTAAATCTCTCTCTCTTTTTTCTTCTTTCTTTCCTCTCTTTCTTCTCCCTATTTTCCTCTGCAGCCAAACCAAACAAAAGGAAGAAGAAAAGAAAAAAGAAAGGAAAAAAGAAAAGAATAGCTGGGCCCTTGGCCCACTTTGTCCAACTCAATACCAATCTGAGCTAAACTCAGCCCAGGAAAAATATAATAATTAATGTACACTCTATTAAATATTTTATTTACCCAAAATAATACAAATTTAACCAAATTAAAAATACCGAGTATTACAATCTCAGTCATTAATTCATTTACATATTTTGAAAACACTGACCAATATTTTCATATAGATATCTTTTCATGAAAGTGTCACTGGTAGATGCTATCTTCATTTTTTTTTCTATGAAAGTGGAAGTAGCATTGATGCTTTCTATATAATTAGTTTTTGGACAAAAGTGTCACTACTACTGACAAGTTGAAAATTTGGTGAAATTGTCCATAGAAGTGACGCTTTCTGCAAATATTTTTTTTCTTTTGATGAACTTTCTCTATCTATCCTTACCAGCTCGACTTCGTTCCAGAGCAACATAAAGCTTCCTGACATATTTTGTGATATGTGGTTATGAAAGTGTTGTCTGCCTCTTAACGGTTTTAATAACTAATTAGAAGAATCAACCTTGAGATCTGCAATACAAGTGATATCATCTGCTAGAGAGAATGGCATGATCGTATGTGGCTCATGTATATCTTGATTATGTATGTTCCATACATCAATATATACTATCTTATCACAATGTTTAGGTACAAACTACTGTTGTCTTACTAAAATTCTGCTAAATTACTTTCTCAACTCTTTGGCTAACTTTAGCATTGGAGATTCTTTGGTAGGCACCACACCGGTGTTTTTTGCAGCATTCTACGCACGGATTGGACATTCAAAGGACATGAATTTACTAAATTAACAAAGACTACTTAAAAGTTAACTTTTGGTATTTAAGTAATATTTTTGGGTTTTTTTTGTCTAATTATATTTATTTTTATCAATTTTATTTTATTAAAAACATATATCTATATAATAAAACGGGACGATTTTTGAAAATGTTTCTCTTACAAACTAAGATGTAACGGCTGAGATTGAGTTTTACTTTTTAACAAATGGCTGAAATGTTTTACAAACTAAGACTTTCCCTCAAAACTCTTATTTTTTTTGTCCCAAATCACTAAAACACTACAACTTCATTTTTTCTTTTGTCTATAAAAGCATTAGAATTGTGACATGTGATTTTAGTAAATGAAAAAAAAAAACTCATAGGTTCTGAAAGGGGCCCACATTCTTGAATTTAAAAAAAAAAATTATTTGTTCATCGCTTCCAAAATAAGATTCATTTTCTTAAAATTTTAGTATACTTGTTAAATTTATGTGTTTCAATTATATTAGTACTTAAATTAAAAATACATATAAAAATGAATTGATTTTAAAAAACATAAATAAAAAGTCTAAATAATACTTAAGCTATTTTTCTTACAATAACAACTCTTAGTATTTTTAAAATTTGAAAGTCAAAAAAAATATATATATTGAATGTTAATTAAACTTAAGAGTAGTTATTTTTTAAATGTTAAATTTAAATTTAAATTAATTATATTAATTATATTTGTTTTATTTTATAAAGCACATATGACTAATAATAAAAATATTTTTTATTTGAGTTATTTTTATAAAACCAATTAAAATTTTATATTTGACCATTATTTTATGTTTTATTTTTACAAATATTTGAATAAAATTATTCATTGTAGAATGATTTTTTTTCTAAATTCTAATTTTAAATTTAAATTAAAAAAATTAACTTTATCTATATAACAAAACACAATACATTTTAAAAATATTACTCTTAAAAACTAAAATTCAAAAGCAGAGATTGAGTTTTATTATTTAATGAATGGCTAAGATCGTTTGCAATTCAAAATTTTTCCTCAAACTTCCGTCTTTGGGTTAGTTCACATTTTTATAGACCATTGAATTGAACTTAATGATGATATTTGAAGAGTTGCTTTGAGAAATGTAAAAATTTTGCTTTTCAATGTTCTATTTATAATGAGCCAGTGAGAATAAACAAACACAAAAATAGTTTGGAAAAATTATTATCTTTCGATTGAGGGTGTCTATACTGTATGATAGTTTGCTTTACATTAAATTTCCGTCACATGACATTCAATGCACGTGGTAAAGATCAAGTTTGTGAGTGTGATGTGGACATAAAAAATGTTTAAATGTCACATCTGTCTATCACACGTATGATGAGAAACTAAACAAATCAAAAGAAATCGTAATAAACTAATAAGAAAGTGATAAATGAACTACATTCATTGCTTCGAAGCTTATTTGTCTATGTGACCTAATCATCATGGTAGGGGGCGTGATAAATCGACGTCTCTCTTGCTCGGCATGAAAATGCTCCAGAATTTGTCACGTGTCTGGAAATTTTTTATATCAACATTATGCCCCCAGTCTAATCGGGTAAATTATTACCCGAGCAAAAGAAAAAAGACAATAAATGCAGCTGACCTGTGTATAAGAAATCTTTCCATACCTCTTCTTTATTCCTCAGCTTTTGGTGTGTCTCCTGATGATTGGTGAATTTCCCATTCTCATTGTGACACGTGAGTAACTTTCCGTCTTTTAACGTGTGTAGGTAGACTTTTACTCCTTAAAACCCTAAAAGGTGGCTACAACTATCATATAAATATCACTTCAAACCCAAGTATTAAATATGCGTTTTGCCATTTATTTTTCTTTTCAATTCCCCTACATATACATATATTTACTGAGTTTGCCATTATTAATCTTTTCTGAAATCTTTAAACTTCAAACTCTTCTACGAACACCAACAACTTTAAGTTCTTTTTTACAAAACCTTTTTCTCCAATTTTGAATCTTGGTTTGGTGAGTACTATGACTTTGTCATTCTCTGCTCCATCTTTGTCTGCTTTTATTTCATTTAGAAAAAATGGGTAGACTTGCGAAGAAAGTTAAAAGAGAAGGGATCAAGCTTTCAAACAGAGGTTTAACATCCCTAACAATGTCAACATTAGGCTTGCTGGGGATCTAGAGCGTGAATTCGGTGTTTTCCCTCTAATTGCCATCACTAAAGGGGACTTAAGTTTTCCATATCTTTGTTTCTCTATTAGATTTTACATAGGGTTAATCTCTCTATCAAAAATGTTACCCATAACTTTTATAGGATAGTAAATGGAGTTGACGAGATCAATCATCGCTATGAATTTCACATTTCAGAGTGGGATTCGCTGTACTATTATAATATTCAAAAAGATAGAAAAAAATAAAAACAAGTGGTATCTGAAGTCTCATCCTGAAAAAGTCATAGTCCATAAGCTCTCAGACAACATTAAGGGGCTAAAAGATAACTTTTACATTGTCGTAGAGCAGTGGATGCACGACCCCTAGGAAGACCCCTTCCCTTCGATCACTACGGGGTCATTTGGTCTAAGTCGAATAACTTTAATATTCTAATTTTCATCTTATTCTCTGATTTGTCACTGGAAATGTTCTTTGACTAATCTTTTTATCTTGCAGACAAGCAAATGAAGAATTCTTAGGTAAAATGAACCATAGCCGACTACCCCAAGTTGAAAAAAGAAATTTGTTTGGTGTCCAGCACCAAGCACTGCCATTACAATAAAATAGCCTCTCGCTCTTCAACTATCAACCCTCACTGATTAACGTTGTTGAGCAGAGGATGACCCTAAAGCACGACATCAAGAAAATCGCTGAGGAGAACATAAAAAAAAAAACAAAGGACCGAGTGGAAGAAGAGATCTAGGGAGCTCGGGAGGAAAGTTAAGGAGGAGAAAATAGAGAAAAACCAAAAAGACACGGGGGTTACGATTATCAAACCATCCAGTGTCTACAAAAAGACCTCCCAAGCAACAGATAATGATCTACAAGCGAAGAAAAAGCAAAAAATGGCTCAGTGAATGGACTTGGTCATTTTGGATGACCCTTATTCTAAAGAAGTACCTGTACCTGAATTAGGAGGTTCTCAAGACTCCTCCCGACCTTCATCTTCTCAGGCAAAGGACTCTCCTCCAGTTGATGAAGGAAACTCAGACCATATTTTTTTACAAATAATTTGCCCTCGAAATAGTACGGGATTCTCCTCTCTGTATGCTAAAAATTCTCATTCCAGGCTTGAAGGTCCAATCTAGGAGACATTTCATAATTCAAGACTCAACTCTAAGCCACTTAGAGGAATTCCTTAAATGAATCATTCCTCCTCGTGATCTACAAGACATGAGGAGGAATCGGATTGAAGATCTTCATTTGACATCAATGAAAAGCCTAATAACAGTAAGCACTTATAAATTTATTTTTTATATTTGAATCCTTTAAAGATTTGAAATTTGATTAATCAATTATTTTCTCTAACTACAGTCAACTTTGTTCTCTTTGGAAATGTCTCAACATCAGAAGGTTGGCCTTGATGATGGCCATACCCAAAGCTTTAAGAACAAAATATAAACCCTCAAAATAGAGAAAAAAAAGACAGACAAGTAACTTGAAGATGCAAATTTTAAGGCCGAGACGAGTAAGAAAATAGCTATAGCAATGGAGAAGTACTTGGCCACCAAGGACAAAGTAGAGAAGATAGACCAAGTTATTGCTACCAAGTCTGAGCTCTCCTTTACCAAAATAGAACTAGAGGGGATGGCTACTGAGCTGACGAAGTTGAAGTTAGAGAATTCTAACTTGAGGAGAGAAAATGTCAAGCTGAGTCTCAATTTCAAGGGTAAGCCAGACGTTTTACAACACAAAGAACTCATATTGAAGAATTCTGAGGAAAAAGCTGCCTAAGAGCTTGAAGCCTAGTTTCAGGACTTTCTCAGGCAAAGGAAGATACGAGGAATAAGTATTTCTTGGATGGCTGGAAAGTTACAATGCAAATGATACAGCTCAACGCCTCTTCCCAAACATACAGGGACATACCTATCCCTAACCTCAGGTAATACCATCCTCTTATTTAGCTTCGATAGATCTCAGAGGACTCCATTAATGGAATTAACTGAATGAGAAAAGATCCCCAAGGAGAGGGAAATGGAAGTAAAAAAATCCAACTATGGCTAATGATCCTCAGACAACTTCTACTTCTGCCTTAGATGGTCCCATTTTCGAAGATTAAGAAACGATTGGCAAAATTGTTGAAGTGAATAAGGTAATTTCTTACGCGCCCAAGAAGGATGCCAATAAGGATGAAGAGAAGTGAGACTCAGAGTTTTTCTTTTTTCTTTTATTATTTTTGAACTTCGTTTGTAATGAACTTGAACTATAATGTGAAAATCTTTTTAAGTTCAATGAGTGTAACTTTTGATAATCTGCCTTATGTCATGTTTTGCTTTATGTCTGATGCATGATTAAAACACTTAATGACTTACAATCTTAAATTTACAAAGATGCTTTTCAAAAGTCAACTAAGGAATTTATAGCTTCCATTGTTGAGGAAATTATTAAAGGAGCAGCTAAGAACCTTATAAATAAGATTGTTGATAAAGTAATTAGAGAAAATCTGGACTCTTGGATCCACCACTTTTGTAGGATTTTTGATGTACTTTGATTTTCTATACATATAATATAATTTGCAGTTTTCGTTAAATATAAACCAAACCAAACCAAACCAAGCCTTTTTCCCACTAGATGGGGTCAGCTATATGGATTTGACGACGCCAATCAAATCTATTGAGGGCCATATCCTCCGTTAAATTCATGTTCAAAAGATTCAAAACATTCACACTAGGAATAGATTTACTTTGCCGATCTATATTTGGAAACTTAACTGCATTAAATATCATAATTTATAAAATACAAAAACGGCAAAAAGAAAAAAAAAATGAGAAAGTGCATTTCAGTTTAATCAAGTTAGAAGAAATAATGAAAAAATTTTACTATAATGGTCACAAACTAACAGAGTACCATAAAATTAACGTGCCAAGAGCCTAAGATGCATGCCACAAGAGGGCTTGTGCAAATTGAGACCAAACCTCAACCAAACTTTAAATAGATTATAGTTTACAAACATGATCATTCTTGTTGAAGTATAGAGAATTCCAAAAATTAGACACATTAATGAGTGACCTTGAGCTCTGTATTTATAATCCCTAGAGTCCGTACAAAATAAGTAATGTGAATAATTACATAAGAATTACAATCATCCTAAATATCTACATTGCCATAAATACGTATTTACTAACCCCTAGAATATATTTTAGGGCTAACACTCCCCTCAAGCTAGAGCGCACACATCATATTTTCCAATATATTGGGTTCTCGATTAGTGTAGTAAATCAATTCATGAATAATCCAACCGAAAAACATATTGAAGTTGTTAATCGGATACTAAGGTACCTCAAAACAACACCTAGCTAAGGCTTATACTTCAAGCAACCTACAAGAAAAGATATTGAAGCGTTCGCAAATATTTATTGGGCTGGATCAATAACTAACCGAAGATCAACATCTGGTTATTGTATGTATGTGTGAGGAAACCTAGTACCATGGCAAAGTAAGAAGCAACCAGTAATTTCTTGGATCAACATAGAAGCAGAGTTCAGAGCTATGACACTTGGAATTTGTGAGGGAATATGGCTAAAAAGACTAATGAATAAACTAGGAATCACCACTTCTGAACCTATGAAAATACTTTGCAACAATCAATCAACCATTAACATAGCAAAGAATCCAATGCATCCTGACTATACAAAATATGTGGAGATAGATCGCCACTTCATAAAGGAGAAGATAGAAAATGAGAATATTAGTCTGCTACATATACCAACAAGCCAACAAAAAGCAGATATCCTCACTAAAGCTCTACCAAGGAAAAACTTTTGAAGATCTAAGTACCAAGATGGGCTTGATTAACACCTACGCCCAACTTGTGGGGGAGTGTGGAAATACCCGAATCCCTAATTTTCAAGGATACCACTGCAGCAATTAGGATCATTGATTAGTTTGTTTCCTATTTTGTAGTTTCCTAATTTTGTGATAAATGATTCTTGTTACCTAGAATAAGGAAGGAGCTTCAGTTCCTTCCATTATTTATAGGTTGTACATTTGATCATTGAGCAATGAGAGAATCATTTTTCTTCTCAAAAATCTACATGTAAAATTTAGTATATTTTCAATATATTATTTGATATTAATTTTTAAAAGTTGTACCAAATCTTACAATCCACAATTCGATTCCATTCACGAATCTCAAATTTAACATTTCAATTCAAGATTCAAATCTCAATTTGACAACTATGATAACAATCACTAAAATGATAACATAAATAGTTAATAATCTCATTCTTTGTATACGAAGTTCATAATGACACACATAACTACAACATTCTTTTTATAATAAGTTGATAATGACAGACATAACTATGCAATAAGTTAATAATGACAAACATAACTATGACTTTCTTTTCATAATAATTTGATAATGATAGACATAACCATGTAATTTATTCAATAGCAATGAATTGGACAAATCAGCCAAATTAATCAAAACAAAAAACCAAGTCCCAAATCTGTCAAGATCCCAAGTTAAGTGTTACCAGCCTTAAATGCCAAAAATAATAATTACAAATCCTCATCAACCCTTCTTTACAAATTTTAAATTTAATAAAACTCTTTCGAAAGAAAAACATTACTTGATGAATCCTATTTAAAGAAAATGTACAACATACTGATTCCCAATAAAAGATTGCCAACTTTTTCATTCAAATCAGTTTCATTCTTAGTTTCTAACATGTTTCCAATTCTTCTGCAATCTTGTACATATGCCAACTCCAGTGATTGATAGGGTTATAACGAATCTAAAATCATCATAAAATGAAAATGTCCCAAAATTGTGAGACCAAAGGTCATTTTGGGATAAGTTGAGGAACTATTTCCTCAAAGGATATTTTATCAAGCAGTTTGCACATTCCAAAGCATGACTAATTGGTGACTTTTACATCATTCTTAGAAATATACGAACATTAGGAACCAAAGCGAAATGGAATACTTACCTATGTTAAATTGACCAAGGCATAAAACCTACAAACAGGGAAGTGCCTTAGCAAACCATCTCCTCTAGCCACCAAGCCACATGACCTTCGAATACTGTGTAGGTCATTGTAATTGAATGAGCCACATATGCGGTGCATCAAAAGCACTGTAACCAAGTCAAAGCTCTAAAAGCTCCATAAGCCCAATTCTCAATCCATGCTAAAAGAATTCACAATTGAAGGATATGCCAATGGGAAAATGCCCATATTCTTTGAACTTGGCAAGTGTACCAAAGGTTCATACGTCTTTACCATCTTTGTGCCTATTCAGGCATTGATGATGAGCCAAATATGAAAATAGGGTGCTCATAGCTATGCAACATGCATGAGCCAAATATGAAAATATATCTAAGCTCGACATCAAAATGGATTACAATTATAGCAAAATGAGAGAATTTCAATCATAATTAAAAATGTAGTGAATGGTAAAGTTTCAGATTATACTTCAAATTCCAAACTGAAGTCATATTCATCGGATGTAGGGTTCTCTGGGATATTCTTGTTTGAGTAACAGAAGAAAACATCACATTTCCCATTTTAGGCTATGTTTATTTCATACTTTCGTAATTTTGTTTTAAAAATTTTATAAATACAAAAAAGAAACTAGCTAGTACAATTTTTTTAATACTTTTGAAACTATATTTAAAAAAAAAAAAAAAAAAACAGAATTAAAAAAAAAAAAAAAAAAAAGCTTGAAAGATAAAGCACAAAAAATGTGTTTTCACTTGTTTTGGTAGCAGTGAAAAAAAACGGTAATCAATTTGGCAGGAAAGGAAAGAATGACAATCATAAACAAGCTAATTGCTATTCTAATGGCTAAGAATGATCTTTAGGTAAAATTAATGCTTTTACAGGCAGTAATATTAAATATCCAAATTCAAGAGAATATGATCAATTCTACAAGGAAGGAAGAATGACATTTTCACTTAATGAATGTTCCATAAAACAAGGAGTAATAGCTCCAGTAAGTTGCAACTCGTAATGAAAAGCAAAAAGTAAGCATTATTAGAACTTTGACTTTGACTAGGGTTTTACAGATGAAGTAAAGAAAAGAAGAAAGAATGGTGAAAAAAAAAATATAATCTAAGCGTAAACAACAAGGCAACCATAAGAAATTCACCATAAGTTCAGGAATTAGAAAATAAAAGGCAAGAAGATAAACCTTGTAGTGTCAAATTCAAATGGAGACAAGTATGTTGATTTTGTTTCTCAATACAAAGAGAGATACAAGAACAATACAAAATAAAACATTAGGAAAACTAAATACAAAATAAAATCTTGGGAAAGCTACCAAAGAGGAAAAATAAACCAAACTGTTGGATTGGCTTTGTTCACAAAATGAAGAACTCATTTCTTCATATATGTATCATCCTCCAATGAATAAGAGTTGGACTCTTGATCCTTATGACAGGCTACAGCAAAGATAACCGCAAAATGGTTCCATAAAGGGCATTAAACAATGAACATGCATAATTTACAATCAAGAACATTAACACATTAGCACTTAAAACTTCTACTAAGAAGCTGGCGGGATGCAAAACCACGGTTCAAAGTTGTGATCACAGCAACCATCTCAGTCAACTAATTTTTTATGCAATCGGAACACGTAGTTACATCGGACAATATGTAACAAATAGCTAATTAGAGGATTCAAAAGGAAAAATAAAAAGTCGGACCAACATTTTATACTTTCCCATTATTTCACCAATGTTTCGCCTAATATGGAAGTAAATTGGGTCGATATATTATTATTTGCCAATATTTTCCTCATAAATCAAACACAATATTGTGCAAGATATGGCCAAATTTCCTAGGGTTGACGCACCATAAAACATCAACTCGGTCTTTCCCAATACCGAGACAAGGTGATGTGATCTCAGCCGAGATAGCTGAAATGGGTTAATATGGATCGAAATATGATCTCGGTCTCTCCCAATACAGACACGACATGGCCAATTTTTCGAACCATACACAAAAAGATCCCACCCTATCCTTGGAGAGCCTAGTGGCACAGAAGACCCATAGTAAGCTACAGACCTAGAGAAAAGAAAGCATAAACAATCAATTCAAAAGCCTTGAGAGGAATAGCCACTACCTTCCAGTATTAGAAGAATTCTACAAAATAACACGTGACCTAATCAAACAAGAAACAGAAGAACTCTAGCACAACACTACATGACGTAATCAAACAAGTAACACAAAAAAGAAACACATGTACAAATTGGCATTTTGCAGTGACGCACAACATTCCATTAAGTTGTGGTCTTAAAACCCTTACACATTTATTTTTCTGAACTGAACACGTATAAAGTTGATACATAAGCATTCATGCAAGTCTTAATCTTAAACTGGTGGTCCAAGAACAAGTCCTCTTCCCCTGTTATAACGTTGATCAGGACAGCTCAATGGCAGAATGCTTACCATGGATTCCAAGAGATATCTTAATCTAATAGAGCAGGAATGGAATTTTATTTCCATATAGCACAGATAAAATGAAAAATTAAAGCAATATATCTCTAGAATTGCAATATGAGAAGCACATACTTGACATAACTAATGGCGGGCAATGCTTCGAAACCATTGACGTAAGCCAGTCCACAACCTCTCGTCTGGCTCGCCATTTTGTGCTGGCATTGATGGATCCCTCTGATCCATAAGCCTGCAAGTACTCATCTGCAACAACATAGATCATGTGCCTTATACTCCTCTCAGTCCCAACAACAGCAAGGACTAAATCACCAGATGCATTCTTCAAGAAAAAGTGAACAATGCGGTTCCCTTTCTCCTGGGAAATAATGCGTTCTTCCCAAGCTACAAAAACACTGGTATCTGCAGACATCCTGATATAAAGAGAGCAAAAAAGAATGAGTACTGATACACCAAGAAATTTTAAAAAGTCATTCATGTAAATGATCAATTCATGTAATTATCATTTATAGTTCAACTCACCCAGCTAGAGAGAGAGAGCAATAACACAAACTTTAGAAGCCCTAAGATGGATCTAGGTTCTCAAAAAACTTCAATGTTTCCACACAGAGCATAGGGTCCCAATTTGAGTAGGACCCTGTGGTGGAAATTTAGCATTCTGCCCGCTCTCAACTAAAGACCAGATTTTTTTAAAACACCAACAGAGATAAGAGACTCATGAGAACACAACAGCATGGCAAAAACAAAACTAGGGTTATAAAACTCAAACCCTGGTAAAAAAACGAAGTGGGTTTAGCCTAGCGTCAAAACCTCCCCACCGAGTTCCGGGGCATATACAGAATTTCCCAACGGCATTCAGTGAATACAACTGATCACAGCATAAGGGTCTTAGGGATTTAAATTCCAAGTGATGGGGAGAACTCTAGAAGCAAAGAAGGGTGAAGAAATCACGGTTTTAGAACTGACCTTAGAAGAGCAAAACTCGGTGGGGGAGAGATATGGACAAAAAGGCACCGAGAGAGAAATGATTCCGGCTGGGTTTTCCTCTTGAGGTTGTGCTATCTGAGGTGGCAGTCTGGGGAAGAGAACGAAAGACCGAATGATAGTTCGA
Source organism: Pouteria glomerata (assembly GCA_035590655.1). Taxonomy (NCBI): domain Eukaryota; kingdom Viridiplantae; phylum Streptophyta; class Magnoliopsida; order Ericales; family Sapotaceae; genus Pouteria; species Pouteria glomerata. The sequence goes on from JAVXUM010000030.1 coordinate 11,762,474, forward strand.
AGAGAAGGGAGCCAGATGCCATGGCACCGCTCAGGGTTGCAAAACTGGGAGTCTTTGGGTCGACTCGGGCCTGTAGCAGGCTGGTTAGCGCCGCTGCTGCATTCTCGGAAATCTATGCATTTCGGTGCATTTTTTATTTTAAACGACGTTGTTTTACTTGAGGTTGTATTTGATTATGAATTAATTTATTTAAATATTAAATTCTAATTTTAAATATTATATTCAAATGAAAATTTAAATAGAAAACGTTGTTTTGATTAAAAAAATATCAAAACGGTGTCGTTTTGAAGTTATTACAACTACTATAGTAATTCTCTATTACTTTTCTCTTCTTTTATCTTAGGGGTCCCAATAAGGTATCAAGGCCCAAAAAAAAAAAACAAAACAAAACAAAAAAAAATGAAGAATTATGGGTTGAAAAAAAAAAAGATGTTTAAAAAATGTAATTCATTATGTGTATATACTCACGTAATAAAACAAGGTGTCCTTTAAACAAAAAAGTTTGTGCTAAAAAATAGGCATCAAACAAACGATATTTCATAATTTTTAAGTGTGTGTACAAGCATACCTTAATCGTAAAAAATTAAAAAAAAAAATAGGTGTGTGTATGTGAACTAGGCAAATGTGGACTCAAATACCTTTTCAAAACTTCCAATCAAACATATATATGGTAAATCCAAAAGAAATTACAAAGAAAAGTACTTGAATCTATGCCTTCATCTTCATTGTTCTTTACATCTTCACAATAAACGCTAGATCTACAAGTTGAAGAAAACATGAATAACTTGTTTTTATTTAAGAATAAGAAAGAAAATATAAGCGCCATAAAACAAAAAAGGGTAAAAAATGTAAATGTAGTAGATGCAGGAATTTAAAGTTCTCACAGGATCCTTGTAAAAAGATTTCCTTGATATCCTCACAATCAGCCCAACAGGACTTATCTTAAACAAATGAAAATTAACGATCGTAAAATTTGTTTTTAAAATTTTAATTAGCCAAGCAATTATTTCTTATAATGATTAGTTAATCTTGGTTTGGACATATGGCTGATTTACCCTGTGGGACCTATTTGCTAGTGTTTGCTCTTCTTAATTGCTTCACCCTGAAATGTAAATCTAGAACTAAAAATAAGATGAGTGAAGAGGATTAAGAATACTACCCCCAAGTGCAAGGGATTATTGTAGCAAGAATTAAACCGGTAAGTACCGAGTCATCTTCCACAGGGATCTATTGTGCAATGTTAAGAAATAACTCTAATGAAAGAGTTTATGAAAGAGTTTGGTCAAGAACACTTCCCACATGAATGGAGAACAGAAAATAAAATCTGATTTGGAATGGTTTTTTGGTTTTAAAGAAATGCTGAAAAATGTAAATTGATTTTAACAAATTAATAGAAAAACAAGGGCAAGACAAGTTCAATTTCCCATCCAAATCATCTCAGATGCCTAGAGTTTACAAATTATCAATTCCATTTGTAATGAGGTTTAGAGAAAGTGTGGTTCCATTGAAACAAACCATGGATTCACAATCAATGTGCATAACCTTATATTTTTTAGAAATTTTTTTTTGCTATTGAGAATCGAACGCATGCCATTCCTTTGAAAATTAGTTTGTTGGCAACTAGGACAAGCTATTATTTGTGTATGTATTTTAAATATTAATATATATGAACCAATTTTTATGATTTTTGCTGGTCAATTGGTATCTAAAAGTAACACTTTTGCCGACTAATTCGTCGAGAAAAGTCATAAAATTTAATTATTTTTATTTAACTATTTCAAGTTTTTTGTAATAATTTTTATTGACTTTTGCCGACTAATTTGTCTGCAAAAGTGTTACTTTTAGCACCTAATTAGTCGAAAAAAGTCATAAAAATTTTATTATTTTTATATAATTATTTTAGCTTTTTGGTAATAATTTTTTGTGACTTTTGTCGATCAATTGGTAGCTAAAAGTAACACTTTTGTTAACTAATTGATCGGGAAAAGTCATAAAAATTTTATTATTTTTATTTAATTATTTTAGCTTTTTCGTAATAATTTTTTATGACTTTTGCCGACTAATTGATAGGAAAAAGTTATAAAATTTTATTATTTTTATTTAATTATTTTAGGTTTTTTTGTAATAATTTTTTGTAACTTTTGCCGACTAATTGGTAGTTAAAAATAACAATGTTGTCGACTAATTGGTCGGGAAAATTTATAAAAATTTTATTATTTTTATTTAATTATTTTAGCTTTTTGTAATAATTTTTTGTGACTTTTGCCGACTAATTGGTAGTTAAAAGTATCACTTTTGCTGACTAATTGATCAGGAAAAGTCATAAAATTTTATTATTTCTATTTAATTATTTTAACTTTTTTGTAATAAGTTTTTGTGACTTTTGCCAACCAATTAGTAGCTAAAAGTAACCCTTTTGCCCAATAATTGGTAGGGAAAAAGTCATAAAAATTTTATTATTTTTATTTAATTATTTTAGCTTTTTTGTAATAATTTTTTGTGACTTTTGCCAACCAATTGATAGCTAAAAATAACACTTTTGCCTACTAATCGGTTGGAAAAGTCATAAAAATTTTATTATTTTTATTTAATTATTTTAACTTTTTGTAGTAATTTTTTATAACTTTTGCCGACTAATTGGTTAGAAAAAGTTATTCTTTAATGACTAAATTTAATTTAGTCAGCAAAAATTAACTATTAACGACCAATGGTAATTTGATTAGGAAAAATCGTATTTTAGCAACCAAATTTATAATTAATAAAAAAATAATCGTTAAAAATATAAATTATTGTAGTGCTCACTCAGGGAATCCTCAATAGATGCCTTGCAATAAAAAACATATCTATCATTAATACCACAGCCAGTATCGTCCTCAGAAGAATCATCTTCAACCGAATGAGAAAAATTAGTACGCCCAAAAGGAAGAGTCTGATTCCTAGAATTTTTAATTAAACTAACAGTGAGAGAGATAAAACCAGTATTAGAGCAAAATTACAAATAAACCGAATATCAATTTGATACGATGAATCAATCTCAGATATTTACAATCAATGGTGTGAATAATTCATTGACCTCTAAAAAAATATGAGAATAGCTCTGACAAATTTCTCCAACTCATCTTCTCAATTGTTTTTTTTTGGGTAAGCTTGAAATTAAACTGGCCAATCCTTTTGTTTATTAATAGCTTATCAAAATATATTTTATTATTTTTTAAAAGAAAACATGCATATGATACTTTAATTTTTCAAATGAGCACATGACACATGCCAAATACTTGTCAAAATATATTTTATTAATTTTTAAATAAAAATATGGGTTAGTTATTATTTTTTGAAATAAATATATGACGTGTTGATACAAACGTGTCTTATTAGTTTTTATAATGGAATCATGTGCCAAATATATAATTTATATTTTCAAAAAAACATATAACACATGTCAAATACTTATTGAAACTTAATTATCTTTTTATTTTTATGTATACTAATTATATACTTGTTGAATATTTTACTTGCAAGTGTTGGACACTTATCAAAATGTGTCTTATTATTTTTGAATAGACATTTTTGGTATCTTTATTAAATATTATTAATATGTGTCATATACTTATTAAATTGTCTCTTGTTATTTTTTATTATTGATTGTTTTAATATATCAAATATATCATATTATTTTTATTTAAAAAAAATACACTCAGAACACATTTTGAGATTCTTAATTAATGGGGTGGCAGACACACCCTCCATACCAAACCTAATCCTCACCACCATCCATAGATCGTCCAAATTCCAATGGCAAGCTGAGGGGAAAGGTACTTCTTATTTTACTGTTTTGTAGGTCTATTTAAACTTTTTTTTTTTTTTTTTTTTTTTTTTTTTAGGGAAAAAAAAACCAAA
>JAVXUM010000030.1:11864612-11890516 GCA_035590655.1 Pouteria glomerata
TGTTAATATATACAAACATATACATATATATACACATTGTGCCGCTTCTAGCTACAATTTTCGGTGGCCTTCTCGGCGCTGAATGCCTCCTTTCCGACGCTGTTCATGGTTCTGACATCCCTTGGATAGAAGTTCTCACCTTTACTTGATAGAAATTGAAAATAAATATACCTAGATACAAATCCCAACAATTTTGAAATCAACACATAGAATCAAAATCTCAAGAATTGGCGCAATAGTTGTCGACGACGACCATTCGTGAGAATTAGCTCTGTTCATCCAGTACATCTGTGCATCAATAGTATTTTTTCGATTCCATCACCAGACCTGGAAATATGAAGAACATTTGAATATTATCAGGCAAATCTAAAAATTTCGAAGTCCTTTTGTCAGAAAAGGTGACGAACACAATCACTAATGATGGCCGAGTTCGTAAAATTCCACAAATCTGCCACCGGCCCGCCTCCGCCCATGGGTAGATTTGCTTCATAGATTTGCACCTTTTTTGCCGAGCACACAGAGAGACCACTTGTGTTAAAAATCGATGGAGAGACCCGATGAACTAATGGAATCGTCTTTGGCTTCGTCTTCGATTTCGATTTTCGTTTTCACCTTCGTCTTCGATTTTGATTTTGTTTGCATCTTTGATTTTTGTTTTCGTCTCCGATTTCGATTTCGTTTTCATCTTCAACTTTCGTCTTCCTCTTCGATTTCAATTTCGTTTTCATCTTCCTCTTCGATTTTGATTTCGTTTTCATCTTCGATTTTGTTATATAAAGGAAGGTTAGTTTAGACATTTACATATGTTAAAAGGGTAAAGTTGGTATATTTGATGAATTTTTTGGTTGATGTCATCATTTAACCCTAAAATCCTAATGGTAGTCAAATGGAAGGGGGTCTGCATTACTAACATTTGGAAATAAGAGAGGTTTCTGTAATTTTGTAATGTTGAGGGGGTATATGTGTAATTATTCAAATGTTTGGGGGATTTAAGTGTAATTTATGCTTTTTTAATAAAGCTAAGATACCAAGGGTGTTTTGGTAATTTTATGTCCAAAATCAAAGCGGGTAACTTGCTCCCCCTCCCCCAACTCGGGCAGCCTCAACATAGTTCCACCCATGAGAATGAGATACCAATGATTGGCCCAGACAACTAAAATCCTAACAGGCCATATTCCATATAGTCCAAAAACTTGAGCACCCCACCATTTTTACAAAACATGAGGAACTATCCGAGCAAAATCCCACTGCATATTAAAGCATGACAAAGCCACTCCCCACAATATTCTAACCATTGGACAATGAACCACTATGTGAGGAATAGATTCACTATTATCCTTACAGGGGCAACGCCAGTTAACCATAATTATTCTTCTTTCCCTTAGATTGCCAATCATAAGGATTTTACTATGCAAAAAAGCTACTCTAGTAGGTGCACCACTACTCTACAATTTGCTCTAGTAAAAAGTAGCGGCCCTCTCCCTTGAGGATGTAAATAGAAAGATTTGACAAAGAAACCACCCTATTTTGAAATCTCCCATTTTAATGCATCCTTCCATTCTCTAGTCTTGGTAGTATACAGAAGCTGTAACAAATTCATAAATTCTTCCAATTCCCAATCCTGAAGATTTCTTCTCAGAATGTGCCAGAACACATCCCATCTATGCGTTAAAGGTATTCGTCAATCGTAGACTCTTGATTCGTTGCAATAGCAAATAGGGTAGGGAACTCCTCAGAGAGCCTCGCATGAACTGCTTTCCATTCAGCAGCTGACAACCACCTTTGGGTTCTAAGTTCTCTTCCCTGGGCCAAACTCCGATGCCCTACCATGAGACGTCCCCACAAAGTAGCTGCTTCTAGAAGGGTCTTTCCTACCCACATGTCTGGCTAGGCATCTCGCCACGTGTCCACAACCCTCTCCCAGGCCTTTGAATTTCGAAATGAGGGTTTCCTTCTATTATCGTCACATGTCCTCCATTGATTAACATCCCTACGTACTGCAACGCACTTGGGCATGCCCTTAGGTGCACATGCCATCATCCTTACAAGTTCCAATCAAGATCCCACGTCTCCTCAATGTTTCTTCCTCTACGACTGTCTTTGTGACTCAACGTGGGAGCCAGCTTCCACCCATAAAGGCATAGAGTAACTTCTATTTCCCATGCTGATAGAAATGGTCGCCGGAATGTGTAACCTAGGTCCTCGAACACATCTTCGACTTACTAACCCTAGCTAGGTCATCCCAACCATCCATAGTCATTTCTGGAATCAACGTTCCTCCCCTCACCCTACCTTCTTCCACATCCACAGCTAGATACCTCCCTTCTTGTTTGAGAGCCCTTTGACTTACGGGATGACTTCTTTTTTTTTGGTAATTACAAACCCACTTCTTTGCTGAGAGTTTGTCTGAGGCAACCCCCCACCATCTCATCTCTTCCTCTGACAGCAAAACCTTTCTTATGTGATTGTTCGACCACTGTATAACCCCCATCTCCTTCATCGCTGGTGTCAAAGGTCTTCCTAGATATTTGCAAGATTCGCTTCTTGGCTTCTCCCATATTCCCTCGATAGCATGTAGCTCATCTGTTATAGAATTAACAGTTCCAGTGGGTTGGATTTTATTTATATATTTATTTATTTTTCATCTTTTGTATTGGTTGGTGAGTCTAGTCAATCATTGTGGTCCAAAATACATTATGAACATAGCAGTGCCCAATTTTTGGACTAAAAGTTAGTTTTGAGAAGCACAAACACTTATAAGGCCCAAGTTCACTTCCTTTTACTTCCCACGGAGTAACCATACTTCCTCAGGAACACCTATTGGCCACGGGGATATACTTGTACCTCAGCAATTATCGAGCTACGACAAATGCCCTCATGAGCCACGGTACTTGCCTTCAGGTGTGGTAACTCCACTTGTGATGGTAATCCTTCCACGGGAACATGAATTGTTCCTAGACTTGGAATAAGGTCTGGGGATCTTTCCAACAACCTAACAATTTGTTGGATTATCGGAGATTCAATGGAGTGGAAGCTAGAATCAGAGGACAGTTGGGATTCACTCAACCAATTTAAAGAGAGAATTAAGTAAGGAATCCTTATCCCTTTATGGCGGGCGAAGTTAGGGCAAACATCCTCCTAACGTATTCGATGCCTTGACTCTCATATGAAAGGATTCTCTCATCACATATATAAAACCTCCTCCTCTAGGACGCTTGGCGTCAAACATCCACCATATTCTCCTATTCTCTCTCTTGTTCTAGATTGTCCTGGTTCTCATCCCTTCGCGGGACTCCGGTAATTTCGCCATTATCAATTGTTAGTATAATTCCCAGAAAGCTTGACCTCTCCAAGTTAACCTATTCCGCCACAGGGAACACATGCATTCGTACTTGAATTTAATCCAAGTATTGGCTATGCATGTGAGCACCCAATTGAAAATTTCAATTTTGTATGTGTGTACTTTCGGTAAAAAGATGAGCCTTCCTACTTCCTAGTAGTTTAGGGTGATAACCTTACTTTTGAAAAACAAAAGAACTCTTTTTCTCTCTCTATAGGGTGTTTGTATATGTAGAAATTATTGATAAAGTGGAGAAGCAATAGAATAATAAAGTAACATGATTTATAGTGGTTCCACATTCACTTTTTGTAAAACCCTCCTGGCTACGTGTTTTATTGCTCAATTTGAACTATACATGAGGTCACTCTTTATAAGGAGAAGTGAGAAGGGTAGTAGAAGGAAATATTCAAATGTAACGAGTCAATCATTTTGATTGGTTTTACAATAATTTTAATTAATATATAAATAATTATTGATTCTATAAATCAATCCTTGATATATCCCTTTAACAGTACATGGATGTTTTTCTCTGTCTATAAGATTTCATATTCAAATTTGACTCACATTGTGTCTTTACTTCCAGGACGATCCTTTTGGAGTCTTCTTTCAAAATTTTCAACTAATTTAGCAGGTAGGGTACTAGACTTCTTGAATGTGAGTAGTTTATCAGCTTGAGTTATATGGTTTTTATGGATTTGAACTTTGTACCTTTGTGTTGCATAATTCGAATCCCTTTGGATGCTTATCTTCCTTTGATTCCTGGTTGGGTCGGTGTGTCATCCTTGAATCATTTTTATCTTGTCATTAATTCAGTAGTGCGTGTAATGCTATGTTAGTTGTATATTTGAGGATCATAGATTATAGTGGAGCTTGGGTTGTTGTCACTTTCTGATGCAGGATAGATTTTGGAAGAGGATTAATAATGCTGGAAATACTTGAAATTAGGGCTATTTGGGACTATAAACGGTGGAAGTGAATAGCGTCTGTATGAAGAAGAGAAGAGATTAGAGAAGGATAGGTCTAGGCATCACACCTAGGGCTCTTTAGCATCAGACCAAAGAAAGGATTGCATCACACAATCAAAAGCTAGAAGCTATTTTTTTCATTCACTCAATCATGCCTTGCCATAAGGCTTACATCCTTATTTATACTTGTTTCAACTTGACTCTAGAACTTCCCAAATTAAATGACCTTCAACTAACATTAATCTTCCATAAGACTCTTTGACTACATGGAAGAACCAAAAGACTTACAACCCAAAAGACACTTGAAGAATCCAAGAGCCAAGTCTAGTTAATATCTTAAGTAGGCCCCACATCATCTAGCATGTGCCAAATTAAGGATTGGGCCTTAGAACCATCCAATCCACGCTTTTTGTAGACTTTTATTGGGTGCTGCCATTTTCCATCAACTCTCCCCGGCTTGAAAGAACTTGACCCCAACGGGTTAAAAGCATGGAACCGTTCATGAAGGTCAGGATTGAGGCGGTAAAACTCCTCATCTATAATCCACGTACAATCTGAAAATGAATGGCCCTTCCACTTAATGAGATACTTTTGATAACCCCCATGTCGAGTTGAAACAATTTGATGATCGACCACGTCTTCGATTTCATCCTGGAAATGTTTGGGTGCCGGGAGAGATGCCACAGGGTAACCTGCTTACAATCCTTAGCATGCCCGGAATATCGAGTCAGATTCTCAATATTGAACACGTTACTTATGCCCGTATCATTAGGTAGCTCAAGCACATATGCGTTAGAGCTAATTTTCTTGAGAATTTTGAAGGGACCTGCACTCTTCGAATGAAGTTTCTTGTAAACCCCTTTAGGATACTGTTCTGGTTTGACTTGAACCATAACCATGTCACCTTCATCAAATTCGGCAAACCTCCGTCTCAAATTAGCATGTTGCTTGTGGCTCTCATTGCTTATGGCAATCTTTCGGCGCACATCATCATGGATATCACGGATGTGTTGACTAAAAGCTTCAGCTTCAGCGCAAGGGCGAGCTTGAATGGGTAGAGGCACCAAATCGATTGGTTTCCTAGGAAGCAAACCTGTGACAATTTCGAAAGGGCTGCGACTTGTAGATTTATTCACAGAGCTGTTGTATGCAAATTCAGCCATAGGAAGTATTTGATCCCAGCTGCCAACATGATCACTAACAAGACGACGAAGTAGATTACCCAAACTGCGGTTAACTACCTCCGTTTGACCATCAGTTTGTGGATGAAAAGCTGAAGAAAATTTCGGTTTTGTGTTCAGCAATTTCCATAGTGTTCGCCAAAAGTAACTCATAGACTCTGAGTCACGATCAGAAACTATGGTCTTTAGCAGCCCATGAAGTCTAACAACTTCTTGAAAAAATATCACAGCAATGTGGACATCATCTAAAGTCTTTGAACAAGGAATAAATGCGCCATCTTGGAGAAGCGATCCATAACCACAGAGATAAAGTCATGCTTCCGAATCTAAGGACAAAATTCATACTTAAATCTTGCCAAGGTTCGTAGGGCACAAGTAGTGGAGTGTATAAGCCTGTATTCTTCTTTCTTCCTTTTGCAAGTTGGTGAGTACGGCATTGCGAAACAACCTTTCCCACGTCTCGCTTCAACTTTGGCCAATAAAAGCGATCTTCAACCAAAGCAATTGTCTTATCTCTTCCAATCTCTTCCAAAATGACCTGTTGCCCCTCCAGAATGCAATTCCCAAATCATTTCTTTACGGAGTGATGTGTCAAGTAAGCAAAGTCGAGTTCCCTTGAAGAGGAATCCATCATGCAAAGAAAAATCACCATATCCTCCCTGCTTTCCAGTTAGCAACTGAGCATGTATAGAGCTGAAATCCTTACAAGAAGGATAATCTCTCTTTGAGCGAGTCAAAACCAACCACTTGTATAGCCATGGAAGAGATAACATACACCACTGGGCTAAGGGCATCAGCAATCTTATTCTCTGAACCAGCCTTATGTTTGATAACAAAAGAGTATTCCTGTAGAAATGAAACCCATTTACCATGCCGATGATTTAGCTTCTTTTGAGAGTCGATGAACTTGAGTGCTTCATGGTCAGAAAACAACACAAACTCCTTAAAAAGAAGATAGTGTCACCAATAGCGAAGCGCTTGAACCATTGCATAAAATTCTTTGTCATAAATGGAATACTTTTGCTTGGCTTCATTGAGTTTTTCACTAAAATAAGCAACTGGGTGTCCTTCTTGACTAAGCACACCTCCAATCCCAATATGGGATGCATCACACGCCACTTCAAAAACTTTTGAGAAGTCAGGAAGGCGTAAAATAGGAGCTTCAGACATCATTTTCTTTATGTCTTCGAAAGCTTTTGTTGCTGCCTTGGTCCAAACAAACTATCCTCCTTTCATACAGTTGGTGATAGGTGCCATTATCACGCTGAAATTCCTATTAAATCGACGATAAAAAGTCGTTAATCCATGAAAACTGTGTACTTCATGCAAGGAGGTGGGAATTGGCCATTCTAGGATGGCCTTCACTTTACTTGGGTCGACCTCCACTCTCTTAGAAGACACAATGAAACCCAAAAATATAACTTTTGGGCTCATGAAAGAACACTTCTTTAAGTTAATGTCGAGCTTCTCTTGACGGAGAACCTTAAAAACTTGTTGAAAATGAAAGATATGCTCCTCCTTGGTCTTGCTATATATCAGAATATCGTCGAAATAAACAACTAGAAAGTGACCAATGAAAGGTTGTAATACCTGCGTCATAAAGCGCATGAATGTACTTGGAGCATTTGTAAGACCAAATGGCATGACTAGCCATTCATAGAGGCCATCCTTGGTCTTGAAAGCTATCTTTCATTCGTCCCTTGGTCTTATGCGTAGTTGATGATAACCACTTTTCAGATCAATCTTTGAGAATAGACAAGATCCAGCCATCATATCTAACATATCGTCGAGCCTTGGAATGGGGAATCGATACTTGATAGTAATCTTGTTTATAGCACGACTATCTACACTCATGCGCCAACTGCCATCTTTCTTGGGTGTAAGCAGAGCCGGAACAGCACAAGGGCTTAAACTTTCACGAGTGAATCATTTGGAAAGTAGCTGATCTACCTGCCTTTTAAGCTCCGTGTGTTCCTTTGAATTGATGCGATAGGCTGGAAGATTAGGCAATTGTGATCCCGGAATAAGATCTATTGCATGCTGGACATTGTGCATGGGAGGTAGTTCATCAGGGAGTTCTTTGGGAGCAACATCAGAAAATTGGGACAGCAACTCAGTCACTTCTGATGGTAATACAGGGGTTGAGGCAGCAACTAATTCTGATACTTCTTTCACCACCACGACATATATAACTCCTGACTCCATGCTCTCGGCTTGAAAGTACTTCTTAGTGAGAATGTGGAGTGATTTAGGCTTATTTTCAGCAACATTCTTTGATTTTTTTTCCTTGTACATTTCCATTTCAACTGTACTCATCGACTTCAAAATAATCTCCTTATTCTTGAATGAGAAAGCATATGTATTCTCTTTCCCACAATGTCACACGTCTCTATCATATAGCTATGGCCTTCCAAGAAGGATATGTGTGAGATTCATGGGAATTACGTCACACCAGATAGAGTCACTATAAGGACCATAAGAGAAAGAGACTAGGCAGTGTTGAGTTACCGGAATGGAAGTGTTGTTGATCCAGGCTACCTTATATGGATGAGGATATGGTTGAACAGGAAACTTAAGACGCTCCACCGTGGCTGCGGATACAACGTTCGTGGAACTCCCACTGTCAATAATAAGCTTTCGAGCTTGGTTTCCGCAGCGAACCAGCATTTGAAAAATAGAAGTACGCCTCCAATCTTCTTTTTCAACCTTTGGCACAGCAAGGACACGTTTGACAGTAGAATTCAATGAATTGTCCACCTCTTCGTCTTCTAAGTCATCCGTATTTAGCTTCCTAACGTCAAAGGAATCATCATTATCATCAGTATTTTGATGATCAAATTTAACTTCTGGCTCCATTCCCATGTGTAAGTTCCTCTTTGGACATTGATATGCCATATGACCAGCTTCACTACACTTGAAGCACCTGCTTTCTATTCCTTTCCCTTTGTTGGCTGCGTAGTTCTTGCCTTTTGGATCAGCCGTATTAACGAAAGTTTGCTTTGAAGCATTTGACAGGAAACGACTTGCATCATTGGATCTTCTAGTGGTGGTTTCCCCAACTTGAGATCCAAACTTTTTAGGTATTGGGTAATTCAAATACTCTTCCATATCCAAAGCAACTTGGAAGGAATGTTCGAGACTGTATAAAGGTTGACGAAGCAACTCCCTCCTTATGTCTGGCCTCAAATCAGACTTGACTCGAGCAAGAGTTTGACTTGGATCTTCTGTCACTTGACTTCTTGTCTTCAGCTCGTCAAATTTCTGCATGTAATCGTCAACTGACATGTGGTTTTGCTTTAACTCGATGAGTTGTTCACTCAGCTTGTCATGATAATTTGATGGCATGTACTTTTCCCTCAACTTGGCCTTCATCTCTTGCCAAGTACCAATTTGTGGTTGCCCCAACCTTCGAATATCACCTTTGACTCTCATCCACCAGATTTTTACTAATTCAACCAGCTTCATCTTAGCAAATCTCACACGACGATCATCAGCCATATCATACCAGTCAAAGTACTCTTCAATAGAAGCCAGCCAATCATGAAACAAAGTAGGATTGACCTTACCTTCAAAATCTGGAACCTCCGTTTTAATCTTCTTAGTGATATCTCCGGCTGTATCATAGGTCTCATATTGGTTCCTTTGTAGCAACTCACGGGCCCAATCAGACAAGGAACTTTGTTGCATTTCTTGACCTTGGTTTGCCCTAAATTGCTGCCTCTGAAGAGGCTCTGTTTGTTGCTCCTCTGTATGCTCGCCTTGATTTTCGCTATTTTTATTATGATTGTTGGAGCTTTTGCCTTCTTTGCCTCGTTTGCTTTGCTCGCCTCGTTCGCCATCATTATATTGAATTGTTTGGCCTTCTAAAGTGCTGATACGTAAATTAAAATTATCCAATTGCTCCACAAGTTTTAAGAGAATCTCATCACGTTGTAGATCAGTTAATCTTCCTCTAAACGCCTTTCCGGATCGTGTGGACATGGTGCTACGCTTGCTTTGATACCAAGTTGATGCAAATGGACTCTAACCCAAAAGACCGATCTATTATGTAGAGATAACACTTGCATATATAAGGTATTTTACAACCTCTCATCCAAGTAATGTGGGACGAAGTTATGAGTAGTCACCTTCCACTAGAGGACCGCCTGCATCAGATGTGGTGGGAGAAGGGATGAAGAAGGGGGGAGAGAGTGATTGAGAAGAGAATAGACGAGAAAATGAGAAGATAAAATAGGTAGAGGGAAAGGCAAATAGAGAAGGGACTTAACTCATCAAAGCTCTAATCCAAGACAAGTTTAGTGATGTAGGACGTGGTGAGTAAAAAAGGACGTAGTTGGGGGGGGGAGGGAAGAGAAGAGATGAGGGTAGAAGGATAAGGAAATAGAATAGACAAAGGCGGAAGAGAGACCAAGAAGGGAGGAAAATCAATATTTTGTTTAATTCATCAAAGCTCCCTAATCCAATACAAGTTTAGCCTACCAACCCTAAATTTGGAAATCAATTCTCAACAAAATCGTAACAATATCCTAAGAGTCTCTATAAAATCCCGCCTAAGAGATTAAAATCCATCCTTCTTGATTTTCCTCTAGTAACAACTGGAAGGATTTGGTGTGAGGGTTTGCTATTCTCAAGCAACGAATGAAGTCTTTGATTGAGTTTTAGAGTTTTCGTTTCTCTAAACAATGATTGGGGAAGGTTAGGTTTCGACTCTGGTACCAATTGATATCAAGATAGGAAGGGGAAAGATATTAAGGGGGGGAGGGATGTGACAAGTAATTAGGAGAAGAAGACAGAAGAGAGATAGAAGGGAAGAGAAGAAAGTCAATATGCAATTCATGAAAGCTTCCTAATCCAATACAAGTTTAGCCTTTATATAGGGTAGCCCTAAATTGAAAATTCAATCTCAACAAAATGCTAAAAATCTATAAAATCGCGCATAATAAATTTCAAAAATTAATCGTAAATAAAAAAAAAAAAATTAAAATCCATCCTTTTTGATTTTCTAGTGATTTGGCTTTGATACCTATTGACATAGGATAAGGAAGGTGGGAAGAGAAATTGAGAGGAGAGAAGAGAAGAGAAGCGTCAAGAAGAGCGATAGGGATAAGGGAGAGGAGGAAAGAGAAATTAGAGCTAGAAGAGAAGTTGAGTTTAAAGAATATATAGAGAGAATAGAATAGGGAGAAGAAGAGATAATAGAAATATAGGAGAAGAGATATATAGAGGAGATAGAAGAAGGGGGAATAAGAGATTGGTGAAGATAATTAGAGGGGAAAGAGCGAGACAAAGAAAAGAATCGGAGGCAAGGGAAGACTAAAACGAGAAGGGGATAGATAGACATGGAGGGGGAACGATGAGGACATCACAGAGTCCTATTGGAGTTTTATTTCTTTTTTTTTTTAAGTTATTATTATTCTTATTATTTTAAGTAGTTTATTTTGAGTAGGATTGTTGAGAGATTGTAATCTTTGATTTGATTTTTTTTTTAAGTTATCTTGGAGATTTATTAGCTTATTTAAAGGTTTGAGATTATTAGAATTTGGTAGACTTGAATTATAAAGAATATTGATTGGCATGATGCCTTTGTTTTCTTAAACTAATCTCTTCTTCTTCTTCTTATTATTATTATTATTAATATTTCTTTCTCTCTTGCTTAATCTTTTTTTCTCTATTTTAATTTCTACTGTCCCGCATCAAATTTGGTATTAGAGCCAAACTTCCTAATTTCTTTCACTGCTCTTTGTGTAACCTAGAACTCAATTGAAGTTTACAACATTCGTCATTGTTAATGGTACATAAATCCTAGTCCTTTGCTTTATGACTTAAGGTCACTGTTCGAACACTAGGAATCGGCCTATTATTGGTGCTGGTGACTCCTGTGAACATCCCAGACCAATTGCAAAAAACATTGACTTAGCCTCAACATTGGTAGCATAGAAAATCCTCAGCCTCCTTCTGTCAATCACTTTGCTGCTACGGTCATTGACGATGAACAAAGATCCTTTTCATGTTATCGATGAAACTAATCATCACCACCTGGGGCCTTGTACAAAGTTGATGACCATCATCAAAGACATCAGAGTCTAAAACCCTAGCCATTAGTGTTAGAGAAGATAGAATAACTACTCTTTACGATTGCTAGGTGTGAATTGGACCAACTCCAGACCTCAGATGATCTAGTCGACCTCGTCATGAGCCTTGCATCATGCTGATGAACCCTATGGACCAAACCCTAAATCCCAGAAGCCATCCACGTGTGCACACACGCAATTCAGATCAAGCACGATAGATCTCTGCACTATGAGTTCAACCTTCATTTTTCGATGACTGTTGATCTGAGCAAATTCAGACAAACACCATCGCAATCACCTCCTTCCTACGAACCTCACCGAACTACCTTCGGGCGATTCACACTCTGACGAAGTTGTGGTGATGCTACAACGAAGTTATGGTGAGTTTTCAGAGACGGCATGATAATCTAGGGCTATTTTTGCACTTCCAGAATACGATTGGACCTCTTGACAGCTATCAGAATCACTTGTTCCCTTTCTTTCTTTGGTGTTTTATCAGTGTTGTGCCTACTCCGAGCCCATACTCTAGTCCCCTTAACTTATGCTATCTCTCTAAGCACCCATAATAGCCCACATTTTTAATTGCTTAGCCCCCCTATCTGTTATCATAATCCTTATTTGTCTCCCCTTGCTCCAATTGCTTTTGTTCATGCAACCCATTTATTTAATTACCTTCTATCAAAAAAGAAAAAAAGAAAAGTTACTTAGTCCTCAATTTTTAATTGTGAGTTTAACTATATTGGGGAAATTAGTGGCAAGTATTTGGGCATCTCTTTTAAAAATTTTTAAAGACAAATCGGCTTTATTAGTTGCATTACATTTGGATTTTAACAACCCCCTCCCTCCAAAAAAAATGATAAATAAAATAAACAATTTTGATTCAAAACCATGTTTTTTTTTTGCTTGAATTATTGTGATCATTTACTTGAATAAGTTGTTTATTGATCTAAACCACTATTAGTTGAGTTAGTATTGTATGCAATTAGTATGCAATTACGTAATGGTCGTCTTCTTACCTATAATACATCTAATCATAAGATGGATTCTCTTGAAGGTAATGATCGAATAGCCCAAATCCTTGAGGGGCTGCAAACTCAATTAACATCTCTCTAGGTCGGATTGATTGCTTATCATCATGACACCCAAGACTTCATTGAGTAGTAAATTTTTAACAGCTCCACCATCCATCAGACACTGATTATTTGGATGTGCGGAATAATATAAACCATTATGATAGAAAGGATGATAGAGTGCCACACAGGCATAATCCTATTGATAGGGATGGTAAGAGAGAGAGTGGCAATTATGGCCCTCACGTCGATACGCATCTTTGTTAAGAACATTATGTCAGAGGTCCCTACTTTTGATGGTCACTTAGATCCTATCATTTTTAGCCAGTGAATTAGAGATATGGACCGGTATTTTAGCTGGTATAGGTTCACACTGGAAAGAAAAGTAGAGTTTTGAGAGCATGAGATTATCTAGTAATGCTCACTTGTTTTGGGAGAGTGTCGAGGATCTCTTGGATAAGTGCCATGCACCTCGATTCGAACTTTGGATGAAATGAAGCATTGCCTTCAGGAGAAATACCTGCCTAGATCATACAAGATTAACATATTAGACCAATGAATAATCTTAAGTAGGGCAATAGATATGTGATTGAGTTTGATGAAATTAGGATGCGCTGCAATATCATATAGGATGAGTCCATGACCTTGATTAAATTTAGACAGGGACTTCATGATGACCTTAAGAGAGAACTTGTTACTCCTCTTGACCATGCTTATACCTTAGTCTAGGAGTATGAGTTGGTTACCAAGGGTTTGTGTGGACCAAGTTTAGATAATTGTTCTTCCTCACACCAAGTTTCCCCTTCAAACTCTAAGTCGGTCCTATGTCCTCCTGCAGCTAGTACCCCACCATTGAATGAAATTAAAGGCAAGGGAACCATGACAAATGTTCTTAGGAACTATTCTCGTGTGTGGTTCTTTAATTATAAATGTTTTGGTCATGTTTTCGCTAATTGTTGTAAGAAAGCCTTAGTTATTGAATAACATTCAGGGCTAACTTATGGTGATCACCTAGAAGAACAAGGATATGAACCTAATCTTAAGGAATTTGATGATTTAGGGGATGATTGTAGTGATACTTTCCTTGCTTGCATTAGAAGTTCCACCATTCCGACCCACCTAGATCATTTCTATGACACTATTGATACCCGTCGATTAGGTGTAGTGCATTGTATTCTAAGATAGTTTAGGGATGCTAATGACTAGCATTATCCTTCCATTTTGAATACTTATATCAAGATAAACGAGAAGCCTTGCAAAGTTATAGTAGATAGTTGGAGTTGCATCAATGTTGTCTCTTCAAGTACCGTCTCCCACCTCGGGTTGAAACCCATTCCTCACCCTAGTCTTTATAATGTTTTTTGGGTCGATACCTTGTCCATAGCTGTGAAGGAGCGCTACTTAGTACCCATTTAGTTCTTTGAGTATAGGGATCATATCTGTTGTGATGTGATCTCTATGGATGTTTGTCAAATAATTTTGTGTCGACCTTGGTTGTTTGATATGGATGTGAATTTTCATGGTCGTAGAAGCTCATGTTCTTTTGTGTTGAAGGCAAAGAAAATTCATCTCAACCCTCTTCCCCCTATGCCTGTTGATTCCCATAAGGAGAGGAAAATTATGGAGACTAAAGCTTTGTATATCATTAGCTCAAAAGAGTTTGAGCGTGAGGTTGTTAGAGATTGTTGTGTTTGTAGTTTTCGTTACAAAAGTTTCTTCAAACTCATAGCCTTTAGTTCCCGAGTGGCATTTCATGTGCTTCATAATTTTCATTATATTTTTCTCGAGGATTTACTTGATCACTTGCCCCCTTTGTGTGACATCTAGCACGCTAAAGATTTCGTTTCATAATCATCCATCCCAAACTTGCTCCATTATAGGATAAATCCTTCTGAGCATGTCGAACTGCAACGTTAGGTAGGTGAACTCCATAAGAGGTTCGTCCGTGAGAATTTAAGCCCTTATGTTATCTTAGCTTTTTTGGCCCCAAAAAAATATGGATTTTGTAGGATATATGTTGATAGTAGAGAAGACCACTTTGAAGTACCATTTCCCCATTCCTAGGTTAAATGGCATGATAGACATGATGGTAGGTGCCATCATATATTCTCTAAGATAAATTTGAAGAGTGGATACCACCAAATTAGAATTAGGCTAGGAGATGATGGAAACTGCCTTCAAGACGAAGAATGGCCTTTATGAACGGTTGATAATGCCTTTCGGGATTTCTAATGCCCTTTGTACATTTATGCAAGTCATGACATAGACAAAAGTCTTATGGGACATTTTGTAATGGTTTATTTTGATGACATCCTTGTGTATAGCAAGTTTAAAGGACAACATTTAGATCATCTTTCTCTAGTTTGTTCCAATATTTGAAAAGAAAAATTATACGCTAATCTGAAGAAGTGCTTATTCTTTGTTGATAATGTTTCTTTCTTAGGCTTCATTGACTCAATTGTCGGGGTTTTAGTTGACCCCTAAAATATTTAGGACATTTATGGATTTTTCATGAACTTACATTAGTTCATGATGTTCAAAGTTTTCATAGGTCCTTCTATTGTCATTTCATTAAGGGTTTTACCATGATCGTGGTTCTATTAATAGAGTGTATGGAAGGGGTGATTTTAAATGGACGGAGGAAGTTACTAGAGCTTTTAGGACTATTTAGAAGACAATGATGGCGGCCCTTGTGATGCGCTTTTTGGATTTTTCTAAGGTGTGTGAGATAGAGAGATGCTTCAGGTATGGGTTTAGGTGGAGTTCTTAGCCAAGAGCGCCACCCCGATGCTTCTTTTAGTGAGAAGTTAAGTGAGTCTAAGCGAAAATACTCCATCTATGACTAGGAGTCGTATGCTATAGTATAGGTTTTGCGCCATTGGCACCATTATCTACTCCCTAAGGAGTTTGTACTTTACTTTGATCATGAAGCCCTTCAATAACGTAACTCTCTGAAAAAGCTTAATTATAGGCTTCGTCGATGGAATTGAGAGTAATTACAAGCCTATTCTTTTTTATTGAAAAAGAAGAAAGGAGTTGAGAACCTAGCCGCTGATGCTTTAAGTAGGTGTGTTTGCTTGTTGATTGCCATGAGTGTCAAAAGTCATAGGACTTGATAAGCTTAAAGACATTTTTGTACCTTTGCTTGAAGGTTAGTCTGACCCTTCTAGTGGCTTTTTCCTTTAGGATGGTTTCCTCTTTAAAGCTAATAACTTGTGCATCCCTAGGACGTCCGGTCATGATTTCTTAGTTTGGGAGACTCATGTAGGTAGCGTAGCCAAAAATTTTGGACGTAATAAAACTATAGAGGAGGTTGAACATTAATTTTATTGGCCTAGTTTGAAAGGGACGTGGCTAAAATCAGTGGTTAATATCGCACTTGTTAGCTGGCTAGACGTAAGAAACAAAACACTAGCGTCTACGCATCTACGCACCCATTCCGGTTCCTAGCTATTCGTGGCAAGATGTGAGCATGGACTTTATACTCAGTGTTCCACGCATTCCTAAAAATCATGATTCCATTCTTCTTGTTGATGGTTGTTTATTCAAAATGGCATCATTCCTTGTAGCAAGACCTCTAATGTTTTTAGGGTTGCACTGTAATAGCCTAGAACCACTGCCGCTTGACGATATTGTCTGCTTTGGCCCCTCTGGTCTATCCCCGGCACAGTCTCACGGTTTTGTTCTTGGCGAGGGCTATCCCAGTGCTCCCCTAAAAGGCCTCATCAGTGGGAAGGTGTCCACCCCCTACTTATTAGGCAGGCTTCGTTCTCCCTCCCAACTGTTGTGGGATCTCACAATCCACCTCCTTTGGAAGCCCAGCGTCCCCGTTGGTACACCGATCCGGCACCGGCTCTGATACCATCTGTAACAACTTGAGACCACTGCTGCCTGACGATATTGTCTGCTTTGGCCCCTCGAGTCTCTCCCCGACACAGCCGCACGGTTTTGTTATTGGCGAGAGCTACCCCAGTGCTCCCCAAAAGGCCTCGTCAGTGGGAAAGTGTCTACTCCCTACTTATTAGGCAGGCTTTGTTCTCCCTTCCAACCGATGTAGGATCTCACATGCATAATTATACTTTGATGAAATTGTCAAATTGTATAGCCTTCCTAAGGCTGTTGTGTCTGAAACGGATGTGCGTTGCATTGGTCATTTTTGGAGGACCCTATGGCACTTGGTAAGCACTACTTTGAAATATTCCACCACTTACCATTTTGTGTATTAAGACTATTCGGTTTGATAATGCTTTAGATTATACCAAGTCAGTCGTGGAGTCCTTTTGTGTAGATCGTGGCATTATGCATCAAACTAGTTGTGTCAAACTTCTCAATAGAATAGTGTTGCTAATTGCAACCATTGTCATATTTTTTTTTTTAATGTTGCTCATTATGATTCTAAATATGCACATCTAGGCAATCTTGGGGGGATGCCATTCTTATTACATGTAAGCTCACTAATTGCATGCCTTCTATTGTTTTGGACCATCAGTTCCTTTTCATTCGTTATCCTTGATCCTCTCTTGGCTTTTCTTACTCGTACATTTGGGGGCTGTTTGAAAGCGCAATACCCACCAAAATCCACCTACCTTTTCCAACTTTTCATATGTTCTTCCAATCAAAGTTTTTGCCACATATCGCTTTTACATCAACATTTTTTACTTTTTTGCCATCTAAACGCCACCTTGATTATGTCTTCTTCGTTCATATTCTTGATCCAAGTTTGGATAACTTGTCATCTTGAGCACATAAGTGTATCTTTTTTGTGTATTCTAGAACTCTAAAAGGTTATCGTTGTTACCATCATCCTTCTCATCGATACTTTGTTACCGTTTTTGAGGCCACTCTATTCTTTTCTTCATGGGGTCAACAGTTGTCCTTTGACATTCTCTCTCTTCCCGTGGGGAGATCTCCATTCCATCATGAGAGAGAAGGGGGGTCTTTGCACATTCCCTTACATTCTCCTATTCTCCCAAAAATTATATGCAAGTTTATTAGCGGTCTCAAGATAGGCAAGTTATCTCTTATTGCCCAAATGCTCTTGCTAGTTCCCCTTCTCCTATTGAGCCACCTATTGTTAGCTCAGATACTAATACTTCTACTAGCTCTTCATCAGTAGAGTTACCTAATAATAGGGCTTCTTATTCTGAGCTACTTACTACCAGTGGTTCTCCCATTGCTTTACGAAGATGTAGACATTCTTGTATTTAACATCCCATTTCCCATTTTGTATCTTCTCACCGTATGTCACATGGTATCTTGTCCTTTTTGTGGGGCTTGTCCTTTAGTGCCACCTTTACCTCCTTTGAGCAAGTCTTATTGTCTCTTGGTTGGAAGGCTGCTTTGGATGACAAGATGAGTGCGCTTCACCAAAAACAAACGTGAGAGCTTATTACTATATTCCTGATGAGAAGAAAATAGTTATTGTTGGGGTATTTTATGGTTAAGTATCTTTCTTATGGTTTACTGTCTTAAACCTTGTTTGGCTGCAAAGGCCTATACTCGAAACATATAGTGTTAATTAATTGGAGGCATTCTCCCCAGCGACTTGTCTTAACTTAGTTTGTATCCTTTCAGTAGTAGTAGTAAGTCAATCGTGGCCTTTGTTTTAGTTAAGCATTAAAAATGCTTTCTTGCATGGTGAACTTCAAGATCAATTACTAGGGTATGTTGTTACAAGTGGTAAGCATCTTGTTTGTTGTCGTGTAAGGGGCATGATTTGATCGATTTCAGCTCTTCTAGATTATGGTTTCAAATGGTCCATCTCCAATCTCTCAATGTTTGTACATTAGTCATCTTCTCACACTATTTTTATAATTGTCTATATGGATGATATTATTATCTTTAGTGATAATACCGAGGGTATTTCCGCATTGAAGAGTTCTCTTGGGAAGCAATTTCAAAGGATTTTGAAGCATTACACTATTTTTTGGGGGTTAAGATTGCTTGTTCCTTCTAGGATATTTCTCTAACTCAGAAGGAAATATGTTTTTGGATTTTTTTTGTGAGACTAGGCTTTTGGGTTCTTGTCTTGTTGATACCCTCCATGGATTTGTCGGTTCGACTTGACTCTGAGAGTGTAGATCCAATTATAGATGTCGGTTGATATCGTCATCTTGTAGGGAAATTAGTCTATTTCACTAAGACACGACCTAAGATTACTTGTGCATTGGGTGTGGTTGGTTAGTTCATGCATGCTTCTTGTCAACCTCCTTTTGAGGTGTTTGAAGAATTTGCCCAATCAAGGTTTGCTCCATAGACCTTCTACCATGTTAGATGTAATGCGTATACTTATGCAAATTGGGTGGGCATTCATATATATTGGAGGTCTATTTCTGGGTATTTTACTGTTGTTAGTGGTCTTGTGACTTGGTGCAACAAAAACAATCCGTTGTTGCTCGTTTTAGTGCGGAGTTAGAATATTGCTCTATGTCTCATATTGCATTTGTGTGCTTTTTTTTTGTGATTTGGGCCTTGAAGCTTCAGCCCCGATGTCTATGTATTGAGATAATTAAGTTGCAATTTTCATTGCCAATAATCTGTGTTTTCACTGTTATAACAAGCATATTGAGGTTGACTATCACTTTATTTGTGATCTCTTATTCAAACATGATCTCACTACTCCGTTTGTGCACTCAGGCTCTCAGTTAGCTGACATCCTCGCCAAGCCCTTGGCTTTCTATCCATTCTAGTAGTTGTTTTTCAAGTTGGGCATGTTTATTCTTTATGCTCTAGCTTGAGGGGAGAGTGTTACAAATTATGATTAGGATTGTCAGAATATTCTTTTTGATTGTTTTTTCTTGTTTTTCTCTATTGCAGTTTTCCTTTTTTTTGGTTGTAATCCTTCATTATCTATTTCTTCAATTCTTTTCTCTTAACTATATAGTAACAAAATTGGTTACCAAGAAATAACAGACAAGAGAGGGATGGATACAAAAATATGTATCCATCACATTGGAATTTCTTTAACATATGTTTGTATCCACCCCCCTCTGTTTCCAATTTCTTGATAACCAAATACCCAATGCTTTTAAGCCCAGAGAGGATGGATTAAGTGCTGGAGTAATTGGCTCTCTACTGGTCTTTAGATCCCAAAACTAATTTTGGTTGTAACCTTGCGCATTCAATATTTGTTTTTTCTTTTTTCTTTTTTTTTTTTTCTAATTAAATTACAGATTAATGCATAATGTTTCAGTGGAGTAATGCATAATGTTTCAGTGGATTAATGCATAATTTTTCTTTATTTCAAAGTGTTTGAATCTTAAATCAGTGCCCTTTGTGGATTGATACTCTGACCATGTCATTTGAACCGTCCTCTATTAGTAGGTTGGTTGGAGAATATATGTCGCTCTATGTTATTCTTATAACAACCTGCTTTTTTGTTATCCTTGAACTTGCTGAGATGCTTTTAAAACCCTTTTGATAATGTGAAAATCTTTAATGTGAGTAAAGGCCAATTATATATCATGTTCTGATTTTAGCATATGGGAATAAAAGCTTGGGAGATCTATGCCTGAAATGTAAGTCAAAATGGACCGATGCTGGCCTGGTTTCTAATGCTCTTCCATTCACAGCAGAATTTTATTTACTGAATGATCTAACTTCTTTCTTCTTCTCCTACTCCTGTAAAAACAGAGCTTGAGGCGGACCCTGCAAAGAATTTGGAAAGCGAGGAAGGTGGTAGGCTAATAGCCCCACAAGAGGCATTCAACAGGATAGCGGATGTTGTGCAGGAAGCCATCAGAAAGATGGACATGGTGGCCGAGGAGAAGATGCATATGGTAAAGAAAGCTCGCTTGGCTTTCGACGCTTGTGATCAAGAGCTCAAGGATAAAGCTAGGGAAGTGGCAGCTCTAAAGATGGAGAGGCAGAGGAAGAAACAACAAATCGACGAGCTTGAAAGCATTGTGAGGCTGAAACAGGCTGAGGCTGATATGTTTGAAGTAAAAGCCAGTGAGGCTAGGCGAGAAGCTGAGAGGCTGCAAAGAATTGCACTTCCCAAATCAGACAAGTCTGAGGAAGATTATGCCAGCAGATATCTTAAACTTCGTTTGAACGAGGCTGAAGCAGAGAAGCAATATCTGTTTGAGAAGATTAAGTTTCAGGAGAGTTCACGGGCTTCGCAGAGCAGTGGTGGAGGAAATGATACGTCACAAATGATCATGTATTGCAAGATGCAGGACATGCTCAAGAACATCTGTAACGTACCTACAAAGCCAGATGGCCAATCAAATGACGTCCACAGCCGTGGTGCAATTCCACCTTGAGTAAGTCAGAGTTGGACAAATTGATTAGGTGTTTTTATGTTGTGTTACTTGGTCTCTTACTGTCTCTCAGTGCTTGCTGTGTGAACTACCTTGCTTTTCGTCTTGTCATGTTAGAACATTTTTATTAGCCTAAAAAATTGGAGGAACAATAGAGCTTTCCATCTTTATGAACATCTGTCTGTTATTTTCATATAATGTTGTGAATATTCTGATTTGGTCAAGTGTAGCTTTCCTTGCCTTTCTTGTGGGTGTTGAGAATTCCTGTTTTTATTTTAGTTGGCTGCACCAAATATATATGTATATGCAATTAATTTTATTTATTTATTTATTATTATTATATGCATGTCACTTTTGCCTTTCACAAGTAATTCTTAGGGAGGCTGCTTACTGATGAGATAAAACAGCCAGCCCTTGTGATGGTTTATGGAGCTTGCCAGTGTTGTGTTGTCATTGTAGACATAAATTTTGGCTAATCACAAATTGTCATGTAAATTTTAGCTAATCACAAATTTTCACGTGTCTTATAAAAGTCTAAATAAATAATAAAATAGGCAAATCAAATAATGCTGTATTCTATGAGATTTTACTAAAATTGTGTGGACAAATTATGCGCCATCACGAGTACCGAGTGATACAGGATGAAAATGATAGGATTGATCAATTAAATTGAGTTACTTATCAATTCATTATTAAAGATAATATTTCTTAATTTTCAATCACTTAAAAAATAAATAAATAAGAGATAATTATTAAAGAAGTATATTGTTATCTTAAATTCTTTAATTTGCATCTTTTGTAAATAAATAAAATAATAAGATAATTATATTAGAAGAGTTAAATTTTATGGTGACTCTCCGATAATTTGGTAAAAAGAAAATTAGATAAAATTACATGGAGACTATCCGAAGGAAAAAAATTACATATTCATAGATTCTTAGGTATCAAGAAAATTCAAGTGTGATCAAGTTTCGAACAATTTTGTTCCAAGTTAATTGCACGTAATAAAAGTAAAATACTAATTAAAGCTGCAACGCTGCAATCACTTTTATTCATTCATTGTAAAACACTATGCTATTTCTTTCACATTCGTATTTGTTTACAAATACTTATTAATCGTCTAATACTCTCTTTAATTTTATCTAGCATTTTATCTTTTTTCTGATGATAATATCAATGAAAAAATTTGGGCATTCGACCCTCTCTTTTTCCAGTATGGATAAAGCAATCAACGCTTGTGGATAGATTATTTGGGAAGCTGCTCCAATGGGAAAGCAGCTTAAAGACGAATCTGTATAGGGAAGCAAAGAATAAAGAAGAATCTGTATTGGGATATTTTGCCCATGGAATTTTGCTTTTCCTTCCAATTTTTCTTCACAACGGAGGGGAACTCGATTCTCTCTTTAGTCCGTGACTAACGACTTTGCGTGCCTATGCTTTTTGTGAATCGACCAACATGAACCTTTAAAAAAAATAAAAATAAATCAAAGCATTTTGCAAAATACTATGAGTTCCGTAATTCTAGACGGTTGGTTCGATGCAGATGTTTATTAGTAACCAAATAATTTCTTTTCGATGTGAATTGATTTGTCCTAAATGAAATCATAAGCATTGATTTATTGCTTGGGTGTTACAAATATTATGATGAAATCTTTAAATTTTATCTTTTACTTATTTCTTATAAATGTACATCCTTAAATTTTCATCAGAATCACTGGGGAGTTTATCTGGTCGTTAATTTTTAAGATTTTAGAGATTAGTAGAGGTGCGTATAATTTGGACCGGACACCTTCGGTTAGCAAAAAAAAAAAAAAAAATACAGCATCCTTAAATTTCATTTATTTCCTTGAGCAGCCAATTAATCCAAAGGGGCATAACTTTGGTAACTGGAAACTTGAAAGTCATAGGAAGTGTAACTTGGGCATTGTGGCATTTACAATGCCTGTAAATCATTTCCCTAATCTATGTTTGGTGTGAGAATTTGGCGAGAAAAAAAAAATTAAAAAACAGGGAAAGAAAAAGGAAAAGAAGAAGAAAAAGAAAAAGGTTGAGAAAAGAGATAGACAACATAAATTCCCAAACATAGACATTAATTAATAAATTAATTTTTTTAAGTTAATTGTTTTTAATTTTTAAATTTCATGCATTTTTCCTTTTATTTTCTATAGAAACTAAGCAAGAGTAGGAATTCTGAATACTTTTCTCATTAATTTTCTCTTGATCCAAACACAGCATCATGCCTGTTTGGGCAATCCAGAAAATGGACAGGTTAGACACACTTCCAATATAACACGGTTGGTTTCCTCGGTTTGAAGTTAAAAAAACGTGTGTTGGGCTCTTTTCTGAAACTATACCTGAGTAGCTTTGAAGTGCGTCATTCAGAAGGTTCAACGCCAGGGCTGTGAACCCATTTTTGTTCTTTCCAAACAGACCCTCATGGCAAAGCAAAATGTCTATAAAGAGAGGAAGTTTGTTAGGTACTCAAAACCAACTTCCAAGGCATAAAGTTAAAAAAAAAAAAAATTTCACTTACTGCATCCGGTGATGGGCATGCCTAGTTTCAGTTTTGATAGAGGCTGCTGCTGCAACAGCTCCAGAAGAGCAATGTCGGCTTCTCTGCTGAGAGTTCTTCTGCTTGTTCTGCTCTTTCTGTCAACAATTCCACAAAAATCAGGTGAAACTTCCCGGTGCTTCTTACTTACTCCATTTGTTTAATTTCTACTTACAATCTTTAATCGTAAAATTATTTACATCTTGGGAAAGATGATCATATTTGGATGCCTTACATGGTTAAAATTTCTCCATTTATCCATTCACTTGGGAGGGAGGGAACTATAAATGTCTTATGAGTGAGAACAAAATACATCTGTAATTAACAGCAAATACAGATCTAAACAAAATTAAATAAATAAATAAATAAAATAGTAGTTATAGTGAACTTTTTGACTGGGAGAGCAAATATTCATATTGCTGGAGTTTTACAATTCTCTATAAACTTTTATAAAATTCTAATTATTTACATATTGCATGAATTACGAGATATCGCGTGTACCAATTTATACTAATTTTTTTTCACTATAAATACACACTTAAAATTTTTAACTACAAAAATAAAGTATCTACAATGATTGTGGATAGCCTCCACTGTCTAATTCCTTCCCTGCACTCGGATTCAAATCAAGTGGAAATAGTGAATCCATTTTCTTTTCATAATCAAGTGAAAAGAACTTCCCAAAAAAAAGAAAAAAATTCTGAGAAGAAAGAATACTACCGTGCTTTTATTGAAGAAAACATGATGGATGCATTCCATGGAGATCCAATTTACATTAACACTCTGTTTGGAATAATGAATTTGATGAAATTTAATTTTATTTGATAAAAATTCTCACCAATTCTAAGAATTGAAATAAAATTTTATAAGTTAGATTTGACTTAAATTTTGAGATTTCTATATAATTTGAAATTCAATCCAAAATAATAGAATTTGATGAAAGTTAATTTTTTCCTTAAATTGTTTAAATAGACAAATTTATTCTCATATATCATATTTATCATATTTTATATTTTCTATTAATATGGTCAAATTTGGTATTTATCTTAAATCAAATTAATTCAATTCTTAAACTCCAAATGTGTTGCAAATATAAAATTTTATTTATCAAATAAAATAAAATAAAATAAATTTTTATTTTAAAATAAAATCAATTCTAAAAGAGGAATGTTTTCAAATGGAGTATAAATTTGTGCTAAAAAAATAGTCATAATAATACATTTTCATTTGCTTGGAGTTCATTTATACGCATCACTTTGAAATGCCCAAAGAATTTATTTCATTATACAAAAATTATGATTGTAAATGTCCTGTAAAAAGAGAGAGAGAGAGAGTAAAAATGAAGGGAAGGGGGCGGGGGAATGAATGAAGTAATAAGACAATTAGATCAGGTTCAATGTATAATTAATTTAATTATTTAGTTAAAACACTATGGACTGTGTCTGGGGGTTTGATGTTATTATTAATTAGATGGGGATGAGTTTGAGGAGTGGTGCATAGCCGATGAGCAGACCCCAGAAGAAGAGCTACAGAAGGCCCTTGGTTGGGCATGTGGGAATGGTGGGGATTGCAGCAAGATACAAGTCAACCAACCTTGCTATTTCCCAAACACCCTCAAGGACCATGCCTCCTTTGCATTCAACAGCTACTATCAGAAGCTCAAGCACAAGGGAGCAACTTGTTATTTCAATGCTGCTGCTATCATCACTGCTCTTGATCCAAGTAAGATAAACATATATACATACATATATGAAACATAAAAGAAAATTCTCACTACTCTTTAGTTTTCCACTCAGTAATTCCTGGCTACCTCAGAATGTGAACTTTAATTAACTTGATATAGGAGTCACTAACTAGGGATAGTTAATGAACAACTATAAAATCAACAATGGATATATATACATGCCCATAAAAGCATAGCCCATGTGAGTGAGATTACTTGCATTTCCAGGGTCTTCTTTCCTATGGATCTTTACAGTTGGGAGCCAAAATTTGGAAAAGGGAAGGGAAAGAAATAAAAGTCCATTGGGGATGTTTTTCTCAATTTGGCTTTCAATATTTTATCCTGTTAAAGGTTAAATCTATAACAGCTTCCGGCATACATGAAAGGTTAATGTTGTATTTAAATTAAAGATTTGTCAAGAAAAAAGAAAAAATATAAGGATTCAAAATCGCTATACATGTTTTAGCTTAGAAAAGTAGGAGGAGAAAAATATTGAATTTGAGAAATTAAAAAATTAATTTATTAATAAGTGTCTTTTATTTGTTTTATATATTTTGATCTACTCATTTGGAATTTTATATTTTCTTTGTTCTTTTCCTTCCATTTTCTGAACTTTTTTTTTTCTTTTTTTGCTCTCCAAATTCCCAAACCAAACATACCCTAATAGAATTTGGTTAAAATTCAAACTCTACAAACTAAAGTAGAAACTCTAAACGGCAAAAATCCCAAATCTCAGATTAGT
>JAVXUM010000030.1:11899048-11915372 GCA_035590655.1 Pouteria glomerata
ACAAAATGTGTACTATATGATATTTATGTTTTCATATAATGCACTGTATATGTATGCGAGTTATAATATTCCACCCCCAGCAATTCAAGTTGCTTTAGTTTTATATGCTTCTCGAGTTTTAATTATTTTTACTTTTAATTAAGAATGTACTTTTAATTAAGATTGTAGTTCCCTTTTATTAATTAAGACTGTAGTTTCCTAAGTTTCCTCTCATTAATTTTATTTTGGCAATCTACGACATCGCAAGTATATCTTCTAAGGAACATTACAAATATTATTATTTATTTTTTACTACAATTAATTTTTAAATTGTCAATGTTAATAATATTTTCTTAGTACATTTAAATGAATCTAGAATGTTTTTACGTATATTTCTATAAATTAATTATGGGATTAGTGATGTGTCTATATATTCACTAACATTTTTTATATATACACATATACACATGCATGGATATGATTTTGGGCAACAATTAATTTCTAAATTATAAGGAAATTTACAATTTTTTTTAAATTTTTTTTTTTTTTTTTTTTTAGCAACAAGATAGGGTGCAGATGTTGTTAGGGTAAGCCTGGTGAAATCGATCTTGCCATATCTTTGGAAGTTTAATTATTAAATATTTATCTCATCATGGATAAGAGTTGGATGTCTCAGTCAAGGTTAAGCGATGCATAAAAAAAAAGGAGTTGAAATGTTTCTTGATTTGCTTTCACGAACTCAACCAATTGCTTATGACCATTTGATATGTAATGGTTTTACAAAGGCTTACACTAAATGGATTTTACATGATGAGGCATCCTCTTCCATTACAATTGACACTGAAATGTATTCTTTGAATGAACAAGAATTAAATGTAGAAACACATACATTGCTACATGAGGCATTTGGAATACGAAATGACAGTAATGAAAATATTGGCGGTAACACTATAGATAGAGTAGATAAACCAAATATAGATGCTGAAAAGTTTTATAAATTGATGCATGATGTAAGAACTTTTATCTAGGATGTAAGAATTTTACATAACTCTCGTTCATGCTTCAACTATTTCATATCAAGTGTTTAGGGGGATGGAGTAATCACTCATTCACTCTTTTGTTAGAGCTATTACAGGAGGCATTCCCAGAGTGTACAACATTGCCTAATACTTTTATGAGGTTAAGAAGATAATTATAGAGTTGGGTATTAGTTATGAGAATATTAATGCATATGCAAATGACTGCATGTTGTATACGAAGGAGCATAAGAGTGATTCTAATTGCCATGTTTGCAAGTCATCTAGGTATGTGGCAAATCAAAATGAGTCACTTAATGAAGAACCACCCCTTACAGTTATAATAAGCTAGCTAAGGTTTTACATTATTTTCCTTTAATACCAAGGTTACAATGATTATTTATGTCATCTAAAATGGCATCATCTATGAGTAGCATAAAAAAGGTCGGACTAATGATGGTTGCATGAGACATCCTGCCGATTCTCCAACTTGAATGACTTTTGATCACTTATATCTTGACTTCTCATTGGATTGTCGAAATGTCAAACTTAGATTAGCTTGTGATGGTATGAACCTTTATAGGTCATTAAGTAACACATACAGAATTTGGTCTGTGATTTTAATACCATATAATTTGCCTCTGTGGATGTGTATGAAGCAAACTAATTTTCTATTATCATTAATTATCCCTGGACCTACTACACCTAACAATAATATTGATGTATATCTACAGCCTTTGATAAAAGAATTAAAAGAATTATGGGATATTAGAGCAGAGACATATGATGCATCAGGTAAGAAAAACTTTGCAAATGTGTGCAGCATTGATGTGGACAATTAGTGATTTTCTAGCATATGCTTATTTGTCTGATTGGAGTATAAAAAGGAAATATGTATGTCTTTCTTGTCATAAAAACACTTGTTTTGAGTAGTTGAAGCATGGCTGTAAATATTGTTACATGGGTCATTGGAAAAACGTCATGCATTTTGAGACGATAAGAAATCTTTTGATGCAAGTAAAGAAAAAAGAGTTGCACCTAATCTTGTAACTGGTTCTATGGTGTTGGATATGTGGTCTAGCTTTAACATCACATATGGGAAGATAAGTGCTAATCCAAAATTGCCATATAATTTGAAGAAAAGAAGTATATTCTTTGAATTACCATATTGGAAGGATAATTTAATACATCATAATCTTTGCAAGAATAATTTAGGAATAAAGAAAAAAAAGAAGAAAGAAAAGTATTCTTTATTGATTGAAAGTTTTTCCGTATTACAATGATTAGAATCGTAGATATATATAATAAGGTAGAGAACTACTATAGTACAATAGTACGATGGCTAGGGTTAGAATATGACAGTTAGGGTTAAACTATTACGCAATAATAAAGAATGACTAAACTACTCTCAGCACATACATATATACACTAACACCCCCCTCAAACTCAAGATGGCGTAGTAGAAACCAACTTGAATTTGGAAACAAGAGCATCAAATGGTCGAGGCAGAAGAGACTTGGTAAAGATATCAGCTATCTTATCAGTTGAAGAAATAGAAGCAAGATGTACTGTACTACCAACCACATGATATCAAATAAAATGACAATTAATTTCAATATGCTTAGTGTGATCATGAAAAACATCATTGTAAGCCATTAATATGGCACTACGATTGTCATAATGAAGTATAGTAGCCCCAGAATGACTGACCCCCATGTCCTGAAGCAAACACCAAAGCTAGAGAAGTTCTTGTGTAGTGTTAGCAAAGGCACGCTACTCAGCCTCAGTGCCAGAGTGAGCAACTAGAGTCTGCTTCTTACTACACTAAGAAATAAGGGAATCGCCTAGAAAAAAATAGAATCCAGTGGTAGAATGTCAATCTGTAGAATCTTTAGCCCAATCAGCATCAGAGTAAGCATATAATTGAAGAGAAGACTAGCTGGAGAAATGAAGACCAAGAAAAAGGGTGCCTTTGACATATTAGAGAACGCGAAGTATAGCAGCATAGTGAGTGGAGCGAGGGGAAGATATGAACTAGCAACAAGATGGACAGCATGAGCTATGTCAGGACGAGTAACAGTCAGGTAGATAAGGCTACTGACGAGCTATCTACATAGTGTAGCACTAGGTAATGGTTTACCATCAAAGGAATTAAGGCAAACATTAGCTTACAAAGGAGTAGAAACAGTCTTACTATCTATAAGTCTAGCACGAGTAAAAAGATCAGAAGCATACTTAGCCTGAGTAAGAGAATAACCTGTAGATCCAAATGAAACTTTAAAACCAAGAAAGTAGCTCAGTGGGCCATGGTCTTTCATATCAAAGTGACGATGAAGAAAGTCCTTGAGTTCAGATATACCATGAACATCATATCCTGTAAGTACCATATCATCCACATAGAGTAGAAGAAGAACAATGCTATGGGTAGACTTGGGAACAAAGAGAACAGAACGGTAGAACTAAACTTGGCATACTAGGCACGTGACACTTGCTTAAGACCATAGATAACACGATGAAGTCGGTAAACTTGATAAGAAGAAGATGAGAAACTAGGAGAAGGCTGCATATATACTTCCTCAGTCAGCTAACAATTGAGAAACACATTCTTAACATCCATCTGATAGATGGGCCACTTGCGAACAGCGACTACGGCCAGAAGACTTCTAATAAAGGTAAGCCTAGCGACCGGAGACAAAGTCTCTTCGTAGTCGATACCATACTCCTGAGTGAAGCCCTTAGCAACTAGATAAGTTTTGCATCGCTCCACAGTACCATCAGATCGAGTCTTGATCTTATAAACCCAACGACATCCAACATCAAACTTATCAGAAGGTAGATCAACAAGGTCCTAAGTGTGAGCTTTATCAAGAGTTTGTAATTCTTCAGCCATTGCTTGCTACCAAAGAGAGTTAGAACTTGCCTTACAATAAGAGCGAGGCTCATACTGGGATAAAATAGTGGAAAAACAGTGACAATCTTAAAGATAAGGTTGAACTTTTCTTACCTGAGGAGGTCAGTGGACAGAAAAATCACTAGATGAAGGGACAGAAGGTGCAACAGGAGACGCAGGATCATCAGACAGGGACTCCCCAGGATAGACTGTAGCAAGTGGCACAACATCATTAGGGGGAACCTCAGGAACAGGAGAGAGAACCACAACAGGAACATCAGTAGAAACATCCACATCCTCAAGAAAAAGATTAACAAAATGATCAGTAAGGTATGGGGAAGCAGAAGATGAGGATAACTGGAAGGAAGACAGAGAAAAAAACATCTTATGTTCCCAAAAAATAACATGACGAGAGACTCGAAGGCGACAAGATAAAGGATCCTAACAACGATAGCCTTTGTGCTCAATCCCATATCCTAAGAAGTAACACAGATGAGATCTAGGTTCCAGTTTAGTACATTCGTGTGGCTACAATAAGACAAAGTAGGCACAACCAAAGACACGAAAGGAATGGTAATCTAGAGGAGTACCATATAGATGCTCATAAGGAGAAAGATTATCAAGAAGGGTAGATGGGACTCGGTTAATGGTATAGGCAGCTGTGAACACAACTTCTCCCCAAAACTTCTCAAGACAACCAGATGAAATAAGAATGACACGAGTAATATCAAGTAAATGGCGGTGTTTGCAATCTGTTCGACCATATTGTTGCGAAGTACCAAGACAAAAGTGATGGGGAAGAGTGTCTTGGGATTTTAAAAAGGCATGAAAGAAGGTATCACAGTATTCTTGAGCATTATCAGAGTAAAAGACTTTGATATAATAAGAAAATTGGGTTTTAACCATGCAAACAAAATCATAGTATGTTTGTTGTAATTGGGATCGATTCTTTAATAGACAAAGCCAAGTAAATCTAGAGAAATCATCCATAAAATTACAAAATATGAGGAACCTCCCATTGTAGGAGTGGGTGAAGGCTCTTAAATATCTGAATGCACTAAATCAAAAGGAGTAGAAGAAACAAAAGTACTTTTATTAAAAGCTAAAGCTAGTTGTTTAGCAAGTTGACAAGACTGACAATCAAGGTGTTCATTAGGGACATGACCTAAGACACCTTTAGACACAATAAAACGTAAAAGACCTAACAACACATAACCTAAACGAGAATGCCAAATCTTAAAAGATAGTGATGAAGAGGATGCAGAGATGGTGACAATAGGAGCAGCAGTAGGAGCAAGAATGTGAAGATGCATAAGTCGGAATAGTCGACCATGTTTACAACCTATCCCAAGAGTCTGTCCCGTCCGTGGATCCTGCACAACACAACTAGTAGAGGAAAAGAAAACAGTAAGTCCAAGAGCACATAGTTGACTAACAGAAATAAGATTAAAAGAAAGTGTAGGGATATAAAAGGTATAAGAAAGTGTCAAAGTGGAAGTGGAGACATGCCCAACATGATCAATTGCCATAAAAAAGCCATTAGTAGTATAAATAACAAAAAAAGAGGACTTAGAGGTTTTAGAAGGAAAGACATAAATCAGAAGTCATATGATTACTACACCTAGAATCAAAGTACCAAGAAGATATACCTAAAGAAGTAGACATGGCAGTAGAAAGATTACCAGAAGCTAACATAATTTGTTGAACAAGAGCAGGAAGATCACTAACATCAATTAGAGTAGGAGAGGTAGCAGTAGAGGAAGTCTCATCAGTAGTAGCAGTAAACTGAGGACAAGTGTCGCGTCAGGCAAGATTCTTAGACAGTCAGACAGATAATGACCAGTACCTTTCTGGTGACAATGCTTGCAAATCCAAATAGGACAGGTAAGCAATCAATGATCAGTAGCATGATAGAAGGTACATATATTATGTCGAGAAACACTGCTTGAGGACTGACCACCACAAGAGCCACCAATGGTTGAGAAACCCTAATTATTACCAAATGTGCTACGACATCTGGAATTAGAGGCTGCAAGAGCAGTGTCAACATGAGTGGTTGAAGCAAGACCTAGATAAGTCTCTTCAAATAAAAGCTCAGAGATAGCCTACTCCAATGTAGGAAAAGGACTGCGATGAAGAAGAGAAGCTCAAACCAACTCATACACATTAGAAAGACCCATGAGAAATAAGATTAAACAATGCTAATCGCGATAAGTGGCAAATATAGTAGAATTAGCAACACAGATCCACTTAGGTTCAAACAGAGTTAACTAGTCTCTCAGAGAATAAAGCTGAGGCAAAAAGATACTAATAGACTATCCAGGCTCCTATCACTGTCAGCATAGAGAAGTTAGAAGTTGATACTAGTAAGACAGATCAGTAGTGGTGTACCTATCAGCCGAAAACTTCTAGATGGTCTGCGCAGTATCAAATCTCCCAAACTGTAAACTGATAAAGGGAATAAAAGTGTTATGGAACCATATGATAATCTGATGGTTCTTGCTATCCCATTCCTCAAGACAGTAAGTATACCTAGTATCTGTCGCAACATCACTTTTAACGGGTGATAAAATATCTATAGTGACATGATGCCAAAATTTCTGCCCCTTGAGAGAACTAGACATCGCCTGAGACCATAGAATATAATTGGAACCCTCTAAAGTGATAATAGTGGGTTTGGAAACTTCAAGACGATCCATAATAAAGTAGCAGAAGTAACAAAAAGGTGTGCAAAAAATATAACCATAGCCAAAACCAAGCCAAATTAGACCAATCTGAGAACAGAAACAAAATCAAAATATCCAAATTCCTTAAGAATCACACTGAACCAGATCAACACAAACCAAAAAGAAATTGAACTGACTAAAAATCAAGCTAAATAGTAGAAACAATAGAAAGCAGATAAATTCAACAAAAACAAATCACAAAATCAAATTT
Source organism: Pouteria glomerata (assembly GCA_035590655.1). Taxonomy (NCBI): domain Eukaryota; kingdom Viridiplantae; phylum Streptophyta; class Magnoliopsida; order Ericales; family Sapotaceae; genus Pouteria; species Pouteria glomerata. The sequence goes on from JAVXUM010000030.1 coordinate 11,905,871, forward strand.
AGAAGGCCAAAATAGTCAGGAATTGGTCTGAACCGGAAAAGAATCACCAGAAAAATGGCTAAACTGAGTGCAAAAGATGATTGAACCAGACTGGCCAACTTACAGATCTGGCACGTGAGGGCATTTGGGAAAACATCAGGGCATGTACGGTAGCGGGTTGGACGTGCGTGACGGCCGTGTAGCAGCAGATTGGATCGATTTTTGTACCGTTGAACTGACAACGAAAAACGTATCGAATGGTATATTGTGACAGTGAAATGGAGGAACGAGCAACGATGTAGAAAAGAAAAAAAAGTTATTCCAGGCAGTATTCAGCACAAAAACTGAACAGAGTTATTTTTGGTGAACGACGCAGTAGTACGGAATCAGAAAAAAATGATTATGTGTTTAACCTAGCTCTGATACCATGTAAAAATAATTTAGGAATAGAGTAAAAGGAGAATAAAGAAAAGTATTCTATATTGATTGAAAGTTTTTCCGTATTACAATGAATAGAATCGTAGATATATATAATAAGGTAGAGAACTACTATAATACAATAGTACGACGACTAGGGTTAGAATACAACGGTTAGGGTTAAACTACTACACAATAATAAAGAATAACTAAACTACCACTAGCACATACATATATACACTAACAATATTGATGTGATGCACATTGAAAAAAATGTATGTGAGAATACAATTGGAACATTACTAAATTTGGAAGGGAAGGCAAAGGATAACTTGAAAGCACGTCTTGACTTAAAATTTAAAGGATTATGACCTAAGTTTCATCCTAGACAAAATGTAGCAAACAAAATCATCTTGCCTACTGCTTGTTTCCCACTAACAAGAGAAGAAAAATATATTTTTTACAATTTTTTGAAGACTGTGAAAGTTCCTGATGGTTATGCAGTGAATATTTCTAGATGCGTTAACAAAAAGTAACAGAAAATATTAGGGCTTAAAAGTCATGATTGCCACATATTGATGTAACAATTACTTCTATTAGCAATAAGAGGATTGTTGAGTTCACATGTATATTCACCTCTACTTGAATTGAGTAATTTTTTTCAGGAATTGTGTTCTAAAGTTGGTCAACCTCAAGAATTTATGCATCTAGAACAACAAATTCCAACAATCCTTTGCCATTTGGAAAGAATATTTCCCCTTACATTTTTTGGATATTATGGTGCATTTGGTTGTTCATTTAGTAACCAAAGCCAGATATGTCGGACTAGTACACTATCGTTGGATGTATTCCGTTGAGAGGTGAGACTTTTACTTTTTTGCAAGTTATTTTATTTTTTGTACAATCACTCAATTTTTATTCTATCATATAATGGCATTATGTTATAAAATTAAAATTGTGCAAGTTCAGGTACTTGTTTACATTGAAAACATATGTGCCAAATAGGAGTCATCCAGAAGGTTCTATAGCAAAAGGATACCTTGCAAATGAATGCTTGACATTTTGCTCTAGGTATATGGAAGGAGTTGAGACAAGGTTTAACCGGATGCCTCGAAATTATGATGATAAAGGTAATGATATAGAACGATTACCTATTTTCTCAATGCTTGGTCAACCATTAGGTAAATGGGTGATCAAAACATTAGACAATGAATTAAAACTGAAAGCACATCGGTACGTGTTATTCAATTATGAGGCAGTCTACCCATTTATCAAGTAAGGGTACTAACTCACAATTAATAATTAACATGCAGACAACATTGTACCATTGTTTCTACACAAAATCCTAACATTCGTGACATAGGAATTGATCGTATTCATAGTAAAATATTTCTAACATAATTCGAGAGGCATGTAAGTATAATATAAGATAAATTTTTAGTTTGTTCTACTGAATTTATATGACTTAAAAATTGATTAATCTTATTTATATAGAAACAGGTCGAACAATTATGTATTGAAGGAAACAACTAAATAAATGATGATCTGAAGTGTTTAGCTCGTGGACCTAATAGAGTGTGCCAAAAGATATAATAAGTACATAATATATGGTTTTAGGTTCTATGCCAAACAGATTGAAAGAAATAGAAAAACCCAAAATAGTGAGATTATTATGACTGTGAAAACACAAAACTTTGCAAGTGGGTTTGGAGATGTTACTTTTATGGTGTGTTAACAGATATAATTGAGCTTGATTATTTTTTGGGGAGAAGAGTTGCGTTATTTAAGGGTGGTTGGGTGTCACTAGCTGGGAAGAAGTAAGATAAAGATTATATACTAGTTAACTTGTCTAAATTGATGAAAGATAATGACTTTTTTATATTAGCTTCTCAAGCAGAACAGGTTATGTATGTAAAAAATCTCAAGCGAAAAGACTGGCATATTGCTATTAAGATAAACCCTAGAGATTTTTATGATATGACTACGTGATCTTCTGCGGATAATGTGGATGCATATTTACAAAGTATAGTATGCAACACACAAAGTGGTGATAAAGACAATAATTTTAATTTTGTTAGGACAAATATATCCGTTACAAATTTAGATGTATCAAAGTGTTGCGAGAAGAAAATGTTGATGAAGATAGAGTTAGTAATGAAGATGATGAAGAATCTGATATTCTTATGTGATGACTGTAATCCACTTTTGGTGATATTTTCAAATAATATTTGAATGGAATTTGAGCTTATGTTTCAAATCATTTTATTTATTAATTTTTAGGACAGTGTTATAGATCTTTATTTGAGAATTGGAAAAATTTTCGTACTTGATTTAAATTGCTATTTTAGTGCTTAATTTAAAGCTTGAATTAAACATATATTATTATGATTCATTTACGTTATTGAAGCTTATCTAAGAGTCACAACTTTTATTTTATTTTTATTAATGGATGCAATAGAATATTTGAGTAGTTTAATCAAATATTTTTAAAAACATTTATATTCTATTATTTTTCTCTTGATGGAAGCTCCTTTTATATGCTTGCTTTACTTTCACTAAGTTTTCTTCGAATATTGTCACTGAGTTACATGTTTGGTTTAATGTCTTCAAAAGTTGTGTGCAGATAAATATCAATCAAGTCAATAATGGATTCATACATTCAGTTCTGCTCAGGTAATGTTAGTAGGATGGGTGAGTTAATTCCATCCAAAGATGAGACAAACTTGAGTCAACTCAATGATAATTCTGGTATGAGTATAGTTTTCTATTTACCTAATGGATATATTAATACTATTCATATTTGTTCATGGATTGACCTATTTAATATTTTAATTTTTTTCTTCTAAGATGGTAGCAACGAAAAGAAAAAAAGGGGTCCCACTCAAATGCATAGTATTTGGGGCACACATGATGGTAAGCATTTTTAAGTTAGTTTGAATGAATATGGTTAGTCTAATGATGAAATGGGTAGCAAGTTGTCATTATTTATTGGTACAATTGTGCGTGATGGAAAAAATGCACCACTCATTTACAAAGATTGGCATCAAGTTCATTCACATTATAAAGATAACATATGGGCATTAGTGCAGGTAAATACTTATTTAAAGTTTTGATTACTAATATTTTATTTGTAACTATTTAATAAATTTTGACATATGCATTAATACAATTTTAATAAGACATTGTGATTTTTTTCATATATCATTCTACTTAGAAACAACAATTTTTTCATTAATTACAGCATAAAATGATGATTATTAATTTTATTTTATGTGTATAATAAATCTCACGTAGTCAAAATTTGACCTCCCAAATAGTGCTAAAACTTGGGTAATGAAGCTTTTTGGTAAGAAATTAAAGGATTGGAAAACAACTTTGAAAAGTTTATATTATAAGAATATATTTAAGTTTTGAAGAGCAAAAACAGTACAAGAATGACAGAATTTACACTGATTAGTGGAAGTAACTAATTCGTTATTGGGGGTTTGAAAAAGCAAATGTATATCTTAACAATTTACATTTTTTTTTTCATCACCTGTAATAAGTTATGCCTTTATGATTCGTAAATTGTCAATTTTAGGCACGAAGTGAAAAAAATAAAGTAAGTCGATCACAACGCAAGTACAATCATTTTACTGGATCAAAGAGCTTTCCACGTGTTCGTAGTGAGCAAGTATGTTATTTTTTTATGTTATACTTTTGCACATAATGTTACTATATATTATAATTATATATGTTCAACAAATATATGTATTGTTTTACATGGATGTGTAGAAAAAGAAGTTACAACACTCCCTAACCAGAGTTGAGATGTTTAAAATATGTTATTCTAAGAATGATGGAACTCCTAACAATGAGACAACCGAAAAGATAATGGTTAGTACAAAATTATTATATTTGCTATAATATTCTTAAATAGTTTATTAATTTTAATGTGCATAATCAAATTATAATTTTTCTTATACTACAGGTATAAAGAGATGAAATAACATATTTGGATTCATATTCATCAGAAAAATGACATATTCAAAGTGATAATTTTGCACAAGTCTTGGGTAAAAAAAGGAATGGAAGTGTTCGTATGTATGGATTTGGTATCTCACCATTTGATTTACGGAAAGATAAACAATGTCACGAAACGAATGATATGCAAAAAGAACTTGTAGAACTAAGATAAAAAAAATCAACAACTGGAGTTCCTTTTGAATGCTCATCCTAATTTATTAAGTACATCTAAAAAGGTTATTTATTTATTAGAATAAAATAATTGTTTAGATTATTTTACCTCAATACATGTATATAAATTTAATGTATTTATTCTTTATTAGGTACCTAATGGACTCAATGCTCATGATTTGACAACTTGTATTTTATGGGCTCAGCTACACAAAGACAATTTGATACTTGAAATTTACTTAAAGTCATTTTCTTTTTTCTAAAATAATAATTCTCCAATCAAACGTACCCCGAGATCTCTTCTAGGTTGTTCTTGGACTATTTTTAAGTATTTTTTTTTTATATGTTTTCTATAAGTTTGAGTTGAGAGTATGGCTACAATAGGATTTTTGAAGTTTTAGTAGTTAAGGTTCATAGTGTGGCAAACAGAATTTCCTTTTCATTGTATTTTGGTTAGGACAAAATTATTTTACTTTGGGTTAGGCGCTTGTACGGTGCATATCGAAAGTTGCTATCTTTTGTTTTGTTTTTGTTTTTATTTTTGTTTTTTTTAATCTATAGACATGGTTAGCTTTAATATTTTATACAAATAATATGCACGATGTGAATATATATTTGAATTTAAAATTTTGTGATGCGTTAAAATGTTAACCAAAAAATATATTTGGAATAAAACCTTCGTGATATGTTAGGATGTTGACTATGACATTTGTTAAGTAATGTGGATGGAAAAACTAGTGCAATGGGTCTGATAAGGGACAATGAGCTTTGACTTGCTTAAGTCACTGGATTAGGTATGATTATGTTTGTTTTGTGGGTCGAAAGTAATGTCATATGACTTGACTGGATAAATTTATTAATTCATATATCGATTATCATTCAAAGGTCTTCTCTTTTTATAGGTTAGAGATATAGTTGTTATCAAGAGTATTATACATCCAGAAGAAACGGTTACAATTGGTATCCTTCGAAGTATAAACCTTTCTAAAGAAGTAAATAGAAAAGATTTACGGCCCAATTTCTGGAAAGTACTTGTTCAAGTTCTAATAAAACCTGATAGATCATTGTTGCGAACATATGGACAATGTAAGACAATTGGACAAGCTATTGGAGCTATTGTATGACCTGCTTAATTGGTGGTAAGTTTTTATTTTTATTTTTCTTATATTATCAAATACGTTACTTAGTATTGACTCTTTAAGTTGTAATTTCTAATTTTTTATATATTATTTTTATTTTTTTTACAAATTTCAAAGGTCGTGGATGATAGCCGAGAATATTTACATCAGATGAGTTGAATATTTGGTTGAGATAACGGTTGTGATTAGATGTAGTTTCTTTTTTTATTATTTTCTTATTTTTTTTTCTTTTTAGAAATTGAGTAACTTTATTTTGTGGAAGTTGGATGACGATGATTATTAGCATATTTATGTTTATTTTGTGTGTGGTGGAACATTTAACTATAATTTTAGTATATTAATGTTATGCAAATTTTTCTTGTTTCTTATTATGATTTCTTAACTTTGTTTTAATTTCATTTTTACATATTATGATGAAATAGTATAATTATAATTAAAAGAATATTAAGGTATTTAATGAATTCATTTTCATAAATCAATGAATATAGTAAAATATATTTTAATATATTAATTCTTATGGTTAATACTTGGCATTTTTAAAGTCCTAATAATGTCTTTTGAAAATATCATTAAAAATATTCAACTCTCATATATGAATGTCAGAAGAAATTGACTGGTGGCATTCTAATATGTTACTAAAACCAGATTCTAATGACATTTACTAGTATCACAAAAACACTTAACTATGACACTAAAAATGCCATTTAAGGATCGTATAAAAATACTTTTAAAATAATAAAATCTCTATAATGACATTTGAAAGTGCCGCTAATCAATATATTTAATGACATTCGGAATTGTCATTGACCGCATTGGAAGTGTCGCTAACCAATATATTTAATGACATTCGAAATTGTCGCTAACAATATATTTAATGACATTTGGAAGTGTAAAAAAAATTATATATTTTGGCATTTAAAGTGTCATAAGAGAAATTAGACCATCACATTAGAATGATACTTTTAAGTGCCATCAAGAGTGCCACTAACACTTAGCATGGTATAGGTATCCTTTGCATTTCTTGAAACTGTCATTAGTTAAAAAATGTCACTAAAAGAAGTTTGTAATGACAATTATGATTGCCATAAAATCCATATTTTATTGTAGTGTTTCTACTCAACCTCTAAACAATAATCTTTTATATATATACATGATACCGAATGATGCCTTCATCTGTTTACGTAATCTCTGTCTCTCCCCCTCCTTCTTTAAGGGTTTATGTTGATTTTCTTTTTATCTATATTTTTATTTTCCTACTCTTCTTTTCGCATTCATCCTTTCCACCCTCACCACTCTCTTACATCTTCTTAGTTGTCCATTCCTTATTTTAAACGTAAAAATTTTATGTTTTTTGTTCTTTTTTCTTTTTAGTAAAATACTTATACCTTCCTCCAAGTTTTGAAAATATTATATCTACCTTCCTTCATAATTTATGAATGTTTAAAAAAAAAAAAAAAAAAAAAAGAAAATTCTATAAAAATTACCTATCTTTATTAAAAATTATGAATTTGATCCTATAACCCTATTTTTCTTATGTTTAAACTCTTAAAACTAAAAGTTATTTTCAAACCAAAAAAATCATAAGTGTCTTGATTAGGCAAACTTACTCATGATAAACAATCTGCTTTCAAAGGGAGAAGTATCTGTGATTATATCTTTCTTGCTCAAGAGTTGTTTCGTGGCTATTGTAAATCAGAAGGTTTCTCCTAGGTGTGCTCTCAAAGTAGACTTATTGAAAGCTTATGATTCCATCATATGGGAATTTATCTTGGATTCTCTAGAATTAGTGGGGTTCCCTCTGACTGTTGTGTGATAGATTAAGACTTGTATTTCAAGTACCATGTTCTCTGTTTGCATTAATGGGGAATTGCATGGTTACTTCTCTAGTGCCAAAGGATTGAGTCAAGCTGACCCATTATCTCCCTATTTATTTGTTAGAAGGATGAATGTGCTTTCAAATATTTTGAAGAAGCAGGTGGAAGGAAATTCTGCTTTCAAGTTTCACTAGAGATGCGAGAAATCCAAACTGTCGCATTTATGTTTTGCTGATGACCTTTTTCTCTTTCGTAAAGGCAAAAAGGACTCGACATAAATTCTCAAGTCAGCTTTGGATACATTTTTCTTGATGTTGGGCATGCAGGCCAATATAAGCAAAAGCAACTTTTTCTTGGCTGGGGTTACTTCTGATTGTGAGGATTTGATTGTTAATCTATTTGGGTTTGCCAAAGGTAATCTTCCTATCAAATACCTGGGAGTGTTGTTGATCTCCTCAAAGCTGAAATGTAGTGATTGCGTTGTTGAAAGGATTATTGGAAGGATTAAGTCTTGGACAGGGAAGTATCTTTCATTTGCAGGTCGTCTTCAACTCATCAAGTCAGTTTTGTCCAGTATTCAGGTATTTTGGAGCTCTCATTTCTTACTTCCAAAGAAGATTTTAAAGCAAATTGAGCAAAATCTTAGTGCTTTTATTTGAAAAAGAGTTGATCTTAAGAAGACTAGTACAAACGTTGCATGGAATAGCTTGACACTTCTAATTCGAGAAAGTGGTCTTGGCTTTAAAAAATTAGGAGAATGGAATATGGTTGCATGAAGATTTGTTCCATTGATATTGTCTCAATTTGGTCTAGATGGGTGAAAGCTAATTTGATTGGGCCCAAGAGCTTTTGGGAGCTTAAATTTCCTTGTGACTGTTCGTGGACTTGGCGTAAAGTTCTCAAGTTGAGGGACAAAATTAAACTATTGCTGCTATACAAGATTGGGAATGGGCATAGTGTCGCTCTTTGTTTTGATCTATGGTTAAAGGGTTGCTTTAGTTTAGATCGGTTTGGTGGTCGAGTGATCTATGATTCTAGTTTGGGGAAAAAGGCACTTGTCGCCGGTATTGTTGATCATAATTTTTGGCATTGACCTGCAAAATTCTGCTCAGTTGGAGGAGCTAAAAGAGGAAATCTCTTGGTTGAATCCTCAATGTATGGATAGATCTGATCAACTGATATGGCTTCCTAATCCTTGTAATGGTTTCTCTATTTCCGCGGCTTGGAATGAATTGAGAAGTTCTTGTGTTGAACGGGCTGATTTAGTATGGTTTAAAGGTCATGTCCCGAGATATGCTTTTATGTCGTGGCTGACCATTAAAAGGAGACTCAACACTCATGATAGGCTCTGGAGTTTTGGATTGTCTATTACTGGGGCCTGTGTACTATGTGGGGATTCTGCTGAAAATCTTGACCATTTATTCTTCTCTTGTTCTTTCTTCTTCAGGGTTTGGCATTCTTCGTTAAGGAAATGCAATGAGTGGGGTAACGCTACAAATTGGCAGGGGGTCATTGAATGGTGCTTAGATACTTTTAAAGGTAATTGCCTTCTAAGCAAAATTAGGAAACTAGTGCTAGCTACTGCTGTGTATTGCATATGGCGGCTTCGAAATTCCAAACTCCATGAAAACATCCCTATTGATGCGACAACTGTCACAAAGGAAATCATCGGTAAAGTTCAGTTGAGAGCTTAGACTTGAACCTTGTTGCTTCCTCTGATCTTGATAGGTCTATTTCTAGGTGTGTTAATGGAGCGAATCCGGATTAGGTTTGAATCAAATCCGTTAGATTCAGATCCAATTATAATGAATCCGATCTAAATCTAAAAGTAATCAGATTTAATTTGCAAGATCCAATCCAGATTTATATATCCGCGGACCGATCAATTTTGAAGAATAATTTTTTTTAAAATCATCATTTCATAAAAATAAAAAATATATTTTATTCAAAATATATATGTTATATATGTACAAGAAG
>JAVXUM010000030.1:11920446-11932576 GCA_035590655.1 Pouteria glomerata
CGACGGCTGTGATGATTTTATATAAGTTACACTCGTGACTACCCATCATGACGGGTATAATGTAATGAGCGGTGAATGGTGCGGGATTTTTGTGCGGTAACTGTAGCATGCCTCTTTCTCAATCAACATCTGAAGTAGGTGGAAATTTTGTATAAACAGTGGGTGCTAGGTCTTCTATTTGCTACAAGAATTTGCATAATTTTTTAGGAAGACTTTTGTTTAATCAAGTCAAAGACACGAATGAATTTTTTATGCACCTTGATTTTGATGTTAATCTTTATCATGTTATGCCTATATTGTGATGTTTTCATAGGCTAATCATGCTTCAGATGAAAATAAGTAATTAAGCTTCAGATGAAAATCTAGAATGAAGCCACATATTTTTCCAAACACAGAATATATATAGTTGAACATAGTGGTATGAGGATGACAGACTGAGGAGAGATTACAAACAGATAGATTATACATACAAAGTGATGTAATATTTACTGAGAACTATCATTTATAAGCGGACACTCAAGATTAAGTAGCGATTCTGAGGAAACAGAAGTCGTCATCCCAACAGATCCTGTGTTAGAATCTGATATGAGCTTAGTAGCCAAATCTATCACCCAAGAAACCATTCCAATTAGAAAACAGAAAGCCCATTGTTGACTACTCAAATTTGGGCTGCCGAATACAAAATGTGCAATCTCTGTATACACCACCTGCAACACCAAAGCAGCAACCACAGCCATCCAAAACCAGCAGTTTCGATGGATACCCTTGAACACATTCTTCTTCTCCAGTTCTCGTGCACTGAACCAGTTGAAGACCTGGCAGAGAACAAAACTATTGAAGACCATAGTTTTACTGACCTTCTGGCTAATGCCGAGGATATCTTGTCCTTTGAACTGGAGCATCACCAAAACCGTAGCCTGATACAGAGCTTGAGAGACTATGTTTATCCACATCGCTCGTGTTATGGGGGAGTCAACTTGTCTCACTGGTGACTTCTTCATTAGCTGCTCAGTGGGTGGCTCTGTTAGCAGAGCCAGGCTGGCTAAAACAGGCACAATGAGGCAGATCCAGAGAAATTGAATTGCTGTCATTGGGCCATCTCTAAAGCAAGCTGTCGCAGTTATGCTTGTCAGTAGCCATGAAATGGTCATCGTGAGCTCAAGTTGGAGGAACTTCTGAATATTTTCATATGCGCATCGTCCGCACAAAATTATATTGGTGTCCAAGAAATTGAGGTCCCCATCTGAGAGTATGATGTTGGAGCTCTACCTAGCCATCTCAGTGCTACATTTTCCCACTGCAATGCCCACATCTGCTTCTTTAATTGCTGGTGTCTCATCTGTCCGACAGCCTAACATTGCAACTCTGTGGCCTTTTTTTTTTAAACACTTCACCAGGAGAAGCTTGTCGGAAGGGAGGGAATCCCCCATAACACAAATTTGATCTACCATTTCCATCCTCTCTTCATCAGTGGAGTTCCGAAAATTTTCACCATCCACCGCTGAATCTGGGGTGAGTGTGTTCAGTCCACAATGATGTGCTATGGATTTCAGCTCCAGGACACTACATCCCGACACCAATTTGATGTTGATTCCAGCACCAATGCAAGCCTCTATTTCTCTTTTGCAGGAGTGTTTCAGACCCACTAGTCCAAGCAAGGTCAAGTCTTCTTTTTCAAGCCCCGGGACGTTTGGTTTGTAACCAAATGCAACAGTTTTGAGACGTCTGTCCTGCATAACCTTAATATCTTGCTTCAAGGCCATTCTTTTCTGTTCATCTATAGCATCTATTGTCCCGTTACTGTTGTAACAGTGTGAGCACATTTCCAATATTTTTGGTGCAGGTCCTCTCCAATGGGACTCCATACTTTCTCCATTCGGCCCCTTCTTCATCAGCAATAATACTCCACACCCTGGTGCTTCACCAAAGTCCAATGTTTCCCCTTTAACAATTGTACACTCTTGCTTCAGATCATCCATATCCAACTCAATTATCCGAGAAGCCCAGCAAAGAAGTGGGTCTTCTTCTACAGTCAAAGAACAAGCTGTCAGTTGAGATCTTAGACTATCTGTGGAAATTCCATGGCATAGAGGTTCAAGGACGGCTTGGGCTACATCTGATTTGTCTCTAATGGATTTATCACCAACGTGGAATATGTCAACTTCCATTTGATTCAATGTTAGCCCACAATTTTTATCTGTGCATATGGTTGTGACTGAGCCTGTAGTGACACAAGCCAAGAAATTTTGAGTTCTGCCCTTACCCGACAATGCCTTCTTATTGCAGTAAGTGATAGCAAGAGTCACCATCAGAGGTAATCCTTCTGTAATCCGCACCAAAACCACCGTAAGTGAAATTACCAACATCGTAGCCTTCCCTTTTGGCTTCATGACAACTCTCAGAATAGCATCCAAAAAATCTCTGACTGCAGCTGGTTTTTCTTTGGGATCAGGTAATTCTACCCTATCACTTGCCTTGTCAAACTTAAAACGAATGAACTGTATTACAAGTAAAATAACAGCAATTGCAAGCCCAATGATTTGCATACAGGTGTTCAACCTGTCAAGTTGAAATTGTAGCGAGGTTTCTAATTTCTTGGGAACATTTGTTACATTACTCATCATCTCACCCCAAACTGTGTCCTTGCCAACAGATGTTGCCAGCATGCGACCATTCCCATTCATCACTGTTGAACCATAGAACATAAATGGGTTTTGGTCATCAATGGTGGAATACAAGTCCTCGTCCAATTCTAAGGATTCACCGGATATGAACAATCCATCTGCAGGAATCCGATCTCCAACCTTCAAGATTATAATGTCACCCGATACAACATTGGTCATGGAAATCTGAAGTTTTCTTCCCCCTCTGAGAACATGGACCTTTATTTCTCCAATCCTCGACAGCTCCTTCCTTCCAGATGGGTTCCATATGTACCAGTACTCGCGTATTACAGAAACAACTACGAGTACTATGATTGCATTGATCATAAAAACCCCCTCATACCATCCAGTTTCAGCTCCTTCCTCCTGAATACCAAAGGCCACGGAAAGGATTGCACACAATATGAGCAGGCAAATCATGCACTTATTGCATGCATAGAGGAGGTTATGGAAGAAGCCTTGGGTTGGAGCTTGTTTTTCAAATTCATGGGGTTGTGTACTTGCATGCCTGCAACAAAATTCATCCTCGTTACTTGGCAACCCATTCTCCAGATCAGTATCCAAAGCCTCCGCAAATCCCCAGGCACCTCCAAACTCACGTAAGGACTCCAAGTCTCGTTCCTTCAGAATTTTGCCTATGTTTGCCTTCTGCAGCTCTTTGTTGCTCTCATGAGCAACTCCATGAGGTTGGACTGATTCTGTGGCAATTACTTGAGTTGAGCTAGATCTGATTGTAAGTTGTACATCCTGCAAATTAAATATCGAGTTAATCTGATGACCCATAAGATTTCCTATTTTATTTTCTTAAACTTTTCACGTGCTAATTTGTTTGGTCTTTGGGGCCTGCCACCACATTCTAGATCATGTTCCAAGTAAAGACAGAAAAAGAATAACTTACTCCATCATCATCATCAACTCCTGTATTGGCTTTAGAGGTGCTCCTGTTGAACCTAAAAGGTGTCGATGGCAGATACACCACATCAGTGACAAGTGATCTCTTCTCTCCGGTGGCACTGGAGATGAAAGCTTGGCGTACACTAAAGAGTACGAAAACAAATCTCCAACGATGGCTTGGACTGGTGCTATTTGCTTTTGCCAGGACATGGTCCTGAGATTCAAGATCCAAATGACGCTCAGAGCTTTCCATTGGCTTATGTCACTCGTCCAGTGGTGCGTTGAGGTTTGTGGATGGTTAGGACCAGAGTGGAGGCTCCAAATGTATGGCCGGATGGCAAAAGAGGGGAGAGAGAGAGAGAGAGAGAGAGAGAGGTTATGGCTGTGGTAAAAAGTTAATGATGTGCTATACTGTGAACAAATGAGGATATATATAAGAGAAAAGGGTTTTGATTATGCAAGGTAGTGAGGCAATTATTAGGCTTATTGAATAGCGCCGTTTGTTGTAAATTAGGGCATTGCAAGGAGGTAAGGATATTATGGGATTTTTCTTTTAACGATTTTCTCAACGCTTATCAAGAAAGTCTCGAAAGATCCCACATAACTCTAGTAACCAATTCACTGGTCTTGATGATTACGTGTGGAGGAAAGGCTTATGAAACCTTCGAAGGAGCCCATAGATGGGGGTGTTCTTGGAGGAAGAGATCGTTAGGCCGTTTTCTGAGCCCAAGGTGGATGTTTCAAAGATTGAGATGGAGATTTGGGGTTAAGTGTTTGACTGGAGGGAGATTTCTTGAGTGACCACTGCTTTAACAACAATAGCAATCAACCATATCGCTCAATTTGCAGAAGATGGAGATGGAGATGGACTTTCAGGCAACGATCGAAGGAACCGATCATGATTAGACTAAGAGAGAAATCTAAATTAAAGTTATTTCAATTCTCTGCTGAATAAAACATTCACGTGTGTCCTTAAAGAAGGACAAGCTTGCCTTTTATAGGCATTGAACTTGCAGAAAATGACGTTTCGCGCACGAAGAAAATGAAGAATTAGTTGCCAGGCAACTTCCAGGTAAACTAATTTCCATTTTCTGTTAACGCGCTAACGAACTCAACGTAAAAAGGTGTTTGGTAGAACCGTCTAACTATGATCCTCTTCATTCATTGGCAGCTGGTGCTCTATCAAGGAACGTTTCAGGCTTCACGTACAGGAAAACTGCCATACCATAAGTGATCATTTCACCAATGTATACATGTAATATAATATATTTATTTCAACTTGATCACTAGTATTTGTTGGAGTGGATCGACCCTTGAGCTGTACCTCAAGGCCCCTGACTAAAAAATTTTTTTAGTTTAATTTTTTTTTAAATTAATTTAATTCATCTTAAATTTTTATAAATCAATTTACTCTATTTTTAAACTCTTTATTCATTCTAAATTTTTATATTAAATTCTTATTCAATCAAAGCAAACCTCAAATTGTAAATTCCCTTTGTTCAACTTAAGCGAAACCCAATCTCAAATCCGCTCAGAGTATTCATGGCAGGACTTTCTTCGAACAACGTTGCATTTGAAACCTGTTAGTGATACGTGGAGGAATTCAATTGGTGATAGCATGGCAACGGTCAATCCGTTTTGTTGGTATATATCTTTGTTTTTTCTGCTTTTGTTTTTTTTTTCTTTTTTTTCATTTTAAGAGTAACGACAAAAGTCTTTTGGCGCCTTTTTTTTTTTTTTTTTTTTTTTTTTTTTTTTTTTTTTTTTTTTTTCTGATTTTGAACTTGTTCTTATTTAAAGTTTATTACCATTTTGTCCTTTTATGTCTTTTTTGATTTTTTAATAATTATTTTTTTGTATTTTTATTTTGATGTTTTTCAAAATTTCGATTTTTTCTATTTATATTTTATCCTTTATATAACTATTCTATATAATAAGGCGAGGCGCAACGTACTTTTAATGTGCATATTTTTATTAATTTTTTTTTATTTTTTCTTATTTTATATATTTTTATCCTTTAAGTGTTGCTGCGTTTTTTTTTTTTTTTTTTCGTAATAAATCGCAATACACTTTTAACGCACGTATGTTTACCATTTTCTTTTTTTTTTTTTTTTTTTTTTTTTACTTTTGTCTTTGTTT
Source organism: Pouteria glomerata (assembly GCA_035590655.1). Classification (NCBI taxonomy): domain Eukaryota; kingdom Viridiplantae; phylum Streptophyta; class Magnoliopsida; order Ericales; family Sapotaceae; genus Pouteria; species Pouteria glomerata. The sequence continues at coordinate 11,926,143 of JAVXUM010000030.1, forward strand.
TATATTTTTTTCTCCAAGTGTTGCTATTTTTTTTTTTAGAGTTTTGGCTTTTTATAGATAAACTAAAAGATTATTTTATTAATTATTTTTCTATTATACTTTTCATATAATTCAATTTTTTCTCTTTTACTCGTGTCTTTCTATCTCTCTCTCTCCATGTTAAAAAGAAAAAAAGGAAAAAAGAAACAAAAAAGAAAGAAATAGTAGGAATTCAAAATTTCTTCTTTATTTAAACTGTTTCTAGATTAAGAATTTGTCGCTGAAAAAAATAGAAGAATATAAAATTCTTTCTCTTATTTATCTTATGACACAAAATGCAAGAAAAATGTATAAAATCTAAAAACATTAAATTAAATAAATCAAAAAATTAATATATTAATTAATGTTTTATATTTTAATTTTTTAAATCTACTCAGATAAGAGTATATATTTAGTATTGTTTTCTATCTTTATCTTTTTATTTTCACTTCATTTTTCTTTCTTTTTTTTTTTTTTTGCATCAAATTCTTACTCCAAACACAATTTTATTTTTTTGTCTTTTAAAATTTTCAATTTTTTTGAGAAGTTCAGATATTTTTTATTAATTATTTTTTCTTATTTTTTTAATATTTTATTTCATATTATCTAATTTTTTTTCTCATTCATCCATATCTCTCTCTCCAGAAAAGAAATGGGAAGGAATGCATATATAAAATTCATTCTCTTATTTTAGTTATGATTGAAAACAAAAGAAAAAATGTATGAAAGGTAGAAACTTAAAAAACTAATATAATTTTGAATGTATTTCATTTTATTGTAGTTTTAAATGTTTTAATAAATTCAAATAAAGATAAAATATTTTTTTCGTAATTATTTTCTTTAAATTCTTTTATCATTTTATTTAATATTTCTCAAATTTTCTTTTCTCACGTACGTTTAAACTATGTTTGATTCAATTACTTATTATGAAAAAAAGAATGGAATATAAATTTAAAATTCCTACTTTGTTTAGATTGTGATGAAAAATGTAAGAAATTAATTAATTAAATTAAAAAAACTAAACAGTGATAAATATTTTTATTTTTTTATATTTCTAAATCCATTCAAATAAAAATATATTTAGAATTTATATTTTCTTTTAATTTTTTTGCATCTTTTTTCATTTATTTTCCTTTTAATTTTCTCTCCTCTCACTATTTTTTTCCAAACACAGCTTTAATAAATTTGTATTTTTTATCTTGATATTTCATTTGTGTGTAGACGTATATATCAAGAAGTCGATGTGGATGTGAAAATGAAACTTATGTAAATATATAAATCATATCCATCCATCAACGCGTTTATGGAAGCAGCGGGGAAACATCCGGCCCTCCTCTTTTTCTCCTTCGTTTGTGGTTCATGTCATCACTTAACCACAGATCCCGAGGTCATTTTTCTATAATTAAATTAGGTTTCTAGTATTTGACTAAAAACATTAATCCTTTATTTTAAAATTCAATAATCTTTTTTTTTTTTTTTTTTTTTTTTCCCGAAAGGTAACGCATAATCTACCCTGTGTTATATATTAAAGTATGAAATTTATAAACTTACTAAATTTAGGTAAATTTGTGCATTAATAGTCAAAAGTAATTCGATAAAACATTTGTTAAAATAATATGGGAATTTTTGAGTAGGGGTGCAATTCGGGTAGACAGATCCTGTTAAATCATTCGAGATACAGACCGAGCTAACTGATATGCTCAAAATATTGACCAATCTCATTGAAAGGAAAGAAAAACCAACAAAAGCCAAAAGCCATAGTTGCTTTCAGCCACGATCGGGCAAGTAATTAGTTAACATCGGCTATTTGTCTTAATGAGTGCTGTAGTCTCCTTCACCTAAATGATGACAGAAGAATTGGTTATTTAATTGCATTGAAGAGTTAACGATAGCTTTTTGAGAACTGTTGCATTAGACTTGAAATTTATGAATTAACTTTTCTGTGATAAATATTTAAAAACAAAAAGTTTAGGTGACATTTGGTTTAATTTTTTATTTTTTGTTTTCTATTTTATGTATTTTATGTTTCAAAAATTCCAAAATATGAAAACAAAAAATGTTATGTTTTCTTTTTTTGAGTTAAAAAAACTCAAAATAATTTTTTACCATTTTTCATTTTATGTGTAAACTCATTTTTTATTTTTTAAAACAAAATTTGAAAGTACAAATGACCAAATGTACTTTAAACTATTTTTCTTGTTTTCAAAGTTCAAAATGACAAATGAACTCAAAACAAAAAATAAAAAATAAAAATTAAAAACAAAAAATAGAAAAATAAATCAAATGAGACCTTATGTGATAAGTGTTTTATTAATTTAAAAAGAGAATGATATAACACTTGATTAAAAGTTTTACACATGTTCATATTTTTAATAGTTGATAGAAAATCTGTGAATATAAAGAGAGGGAAAGAAGAAAGCGTGAAAAAGAGTATAGTGAATACCAGTTTGGAGTTTTGGAAAAATAGAAAATCTAAAATTGATAGTTTTGAAATGAAGGAAAACCAAGTAGTTTATTTCAAAAACAATGGTACAGCACTCTATTAAAAGTTTTACATCTTTTCAAACTTTTAATAGTTTTATTTAATTTAATTAATCTAATATTTAATAGTAGCACTATAGATAGATGTTGAATTAAGGGACACCAATGAAAAAGAAGGGTATGTATAATGGTGCATTAAATTTTACACATTTTCATACTTTTGTTAGTAGTATTTAATTTAATTTAATTAGTTTAATATTTAATAGTAGCATATATAGATGTGAGATGGGCACTAATAGGTTTATTTGACAAAAGAAGTCTATAATGATTCATTAAAAGTTTTACATATTTTCATACTTTTAATAGTGTTGTGAGACATATTTGAATGAGATAAATCAGATTGTTTGAAAATGAAGAGATATTATGGTAAAAAAAAAAAAAAAAAAAGTTTTTCACTTATTTTGACTTTCATATAGACACAAAGATGAATGCATGTGCGTTGCCTGTATATGTGTATTTTTATATACATACATATAAATTCAAAAAGTAAGGTAACAATTCAAAAAAAATATTTATTTTAAAACATAAATATATATTAGAATCTTTATATACTTTTTATTATATACACAACTGCACAACAAAGCTAACAATTTGATTGTACGACATGCAATGTATTCATAGTTATAATACATCGCACGATGATAATTAATACACAAAAAGCTCTGTATACACATTTACTTTATATATTAATAGTAAATTCATTTAATATACATTTCATATTACATCGAGTGATGCATAAATTTTTATTAAATTTATTCTATTAATTTAAAATATACAATCAACTCCTTCTTGCTTACGAAGGCTGGAGTTATTGAAAGTCAACAAGAGGCTAATATCTAAGAATCAGCTTACTCATTCTCTAGAACTGTTTCCATGACCTTTTTCCTCATCATCATCAGTCGACACCAAGCCACTTCAAGCAGCAAAGTTTCACTAAAGCACAAGCTTCAATTGCCATTCCAAAAGTAAAATTACCTAAGGCAAAAGAGTGCAACATATAGGAATACTACAACATCTAATTAAAGCTAATTCAGCGTTGCAAAATCGATAAGAGGAAGGCCATGAAAATTATCTATCATCTCTCCTAAAAATGAGTAATTATTAATGCATCACACATGTAAAATAGTAATTAGTTCCTATCCTATTAAGGTGCTAGTTTGGCAAGGTATTTGAACAGAAGGATCTTGCCAAAAAAATGTTTTGATGGAAACTGTCGTATCATGGAGTGAAAGTGCCCCATCGATATGTAAATAATTTTGCAATGGAAACTTAAATATATTTATTAAATAGATATAACAGTGGATAGCCACATGTTAGTAATTTGTTATTTATCGTATTCTTTCATGAAAGGAGGCACCCCCTCTTCGCAATCAGTTTTGCTACAGCACTTGTTGCTTAGAGCTATTTTCATGCTTATCACAAACAATGCCCGTCAACATATTTTGTACTTAACCCTTTTATAAAGTACCTTATATTTTATCTAAAAGGAAATATGACCGACCAATCCACTAATGTAAGGTTTAATGATGACAAATTCATACAAAATTGAATTAAATATTACAGATATATTTATTTTTTAATTTGAAAAGAAAAAGTATAATTCAAAGCCCACAAAATCTATAAAATTGCTAAAGGGATAAACTACATTCCAAGTCAAAGTTGAAAACAAGTTAAATTCTATACAGATTAAGATTTATTTAAGCAATTCCAAAGAATTCTAGTAGGTTGTGCAGGGCTGGGTGCATGCAATTCGAGAAGTCGAGACATCTTCGCAGGTAAGGCATTAGGAGATCGAGAGATCATTCTAATAAAATTTCTAAATATTATGAAGATTTTATTTTCATTTTGTAAAATCTATTTATGTATTTAAGTCCTAATTGAAATAAAACTTTGTAAATCTATATATATGTATTGAAACTTAATATACTAAAATAACTGAGGGTGTATATTATAGAGTTTTAGAAAGAGATTTTTACTTTGAGAGCTTAAGAATTGTCACGCCCCGAGCCCGAGGACCCGGGGGGGTGAGGGAAAGACACGCAAAACATGATAGTAAGGTTAACAGCACCATAGCAACGTTGCGGTCATACAACGGACCCACAAAACCTCCCCTACCATATTAAGGACTAAATGGTTTAAAACCTGTACTTGCAACAACATAATCCTATATATAATGTGCAACTATCAATCTAACATCTACCGAATCATACATTCTCATCCTGTCACTAGTATCAAATGATAGTTTTGAAACTCAAAGCAAATAAAAACCCATAAGTTCCATAAAGCGGCCTTAAGGCCATTACATTTCTAAATAGGCAAAATAAATATACATCTCCCAAAATATACATTTCTAGCCCTTAGGCCGTTTCCATCTAATATCTAACATAAATATATATACATTTTTCATAATTCTCCATTTTCATCTATACATTCATCCAACTACAAAAATGACTACACTTGAACTACATTCTGGGTGAAGTCAGCTAACTGGACTCAGGGCTCATCTGGTCTCCCTTGTGTGGGTCCTGCAATGATATCTGTAGAGGCATGAGCACGAATAACTTGCGCTCACGTTGCACTTATAATAGTAATTTGCATGATGCAAAGCAACTTTAAAGGGAAATATCATGAAAGGAAATCAAAGCACATGATCACAAGTAAGGTGCATTGTTTCAACATTTTAATACTTATTAGTTTTCTTACGTTCACACAAAGCAACCATTAATCGTTCACACAATCATCGGAATTTAGGGTACACTTTCCAAACCATTCTTTAGGATCTCAGTCCAGGGCGACGGAACGCCAAAATATGTACGGTTATATCACAAACCCGGTTTGTAGGTTACTAGCCTACTGGTGGGGATACCAACTTTGCGCAGGTTCCGCGTCTTCCAACTCGAGAGAAATCTCAAGTCCCTTCCTATTTTTCATACCCACAATCCTGGCACCCAATCAATCAAACCAATTCATTTCTTCTCGTTCAATTCATATTAAGGAATAACGTTCATCACATTATCCATAATTATGCATCAATGTCACTTCAAACCACAACCATTTAGACATTTTGTAATAATGATCCAAATGTTCTCCATGCACTTTAAACCACATTCCTAGGTTTGAAAGAAATTCAATATATCTATATTTATCAAATTTTCCATGCACATTTAGATAAAATTTCAAAGTGTAAAGGAAGGTTCAATATACCCAATTTTACCAAAATTTTCAGATTTTCACTTAAGATCAAGTTAAGGAAATTATTGGATCTTCACCTCCTCATAATCAATTTCAACATTTCTAGATATGCCATAATTCACTTCCATCAATTTTAGGTTATCAAACAATCACTACATGACCCTAGGTGTATCATATTTTTCAATTCACCCTAGGTTACAAAAATAATTCATTTCTAAGTTCTCACCACATTATAACATAGGAAGTGTTTCAAGAAACATAGTGTACACTCATAACATAGCAAGGAAGTATGAGATTCCTCTACCTCTCTCTCTCTCTCGGCCGAATTTTATAGAACTTCAAGGGAAATGGAAATCAATACTTTTAGGCTCCAAAATGAGTTGGTGACTTCTTTTTTTTTAAACTTGCTCTCATTTTCCTCAAATCATTAACCTCCTTCAAACAAACAAGGTTTCCTCCTTAGCTCATCATCACAACATGCAAAGAACTCATTTTCTTCCAATTAAAACTAAAGTACGGACTACTCATCACAAGTCTAAGGAACCTTTCTTCTCTTCTTCTTCTTCCTTCTTCTCTCTTCTCCGCACTTGGCCGGATTTCTTTGTTCTTGGAGCTCAAAGTTTTCTTTCCTCTCTTTATCTCTAAGTTAGCTTATGTTTCTTGTTCCTTTCCTTGCCTCAACC